>JAJOOO010011310.1:0-57541 GCA_029582685.1 Solanum piurae
TATAGAAAAAAATAAAAAATGAAAATATTTCTTATTTTATTATCATTATTTTTAATCGTTATATAAATATAAATTAATGATGGATATACCATGGTAGTATATAAATGACATATATTATTTGTCGAAAGGGTACATGAAGTTATTCTATTTTAATTGATAAAATGAGATTAAGAAGAAAAAAAATATTTCCTACATTTTTATTTGTTAAAGTGATTTTAAAAGAAAGAAAACAAGAATAGTGTTCTTTAATAATATTTTAATTAGGAAAAATATGTGTTTAAAAAGAAAAAAATATATATTTATTCAGAAAAGGACATTTTTGACCCATTTTTTAACTATAGAGGCATTTTTGGACCAAAGTATTGACTGCAAGGGCATTTTTGAGCCAAAGTATTGACGGTAAGGACATTTTTGAGCCAAACTATAAACGGAGGGCATATTTGTTCCTTTCACATAGTATAAAGACATTTTTGACCCTTTTCCCATAAAAGAATGTTAATCAGTATCATCTCATCGAGAAATTTTATTTCTCATTTCTTCTCCAAGTTAAACTATTATTATTCTTTTTTAAACGAAAGGAGTTTGAACAAAATATATTTTTGGTGAGTGCCGCGAGGAAGAGAGAGAAAGAATCTGGGTAGCACATGGGTGTTAAAAAAGAGAGAGAGATAAAGAGCCCCGCGTTCCCCGGTAGAGCTGAAAGGGCACTGAGTGAGTGAGTGAGTAAGTGCTGCCAATCACGTGACTTTTTCTCCTTCCTTACCAACATCCCTTTGCTCCCTCCCATCCTCTTTATTTTTTTGTACTTTGCCCCTCTCTACTCACTCTTACAACTAAGTATCAAATCAAATTACAGTAATGTAGATTGATTAGTATTTGCTTTACTTGGGATCTGTGCAATAATAATCATACTCATTAGAATAGTTAATCATTTACAGGGTCAACGCCCCCCAACTCTTAATTAATTGTATTTTTGTGTGTGAATTAATGAGAGAGGCCACTCACGTGATTTCTTTCATATCAATTCTGTACTTCTCTCTCTCTGTTGAGATCTGTAAATCCAAACTCCCCATCTTTTTCACTTGTCAACAGAAAAAGAAGAGCGTAAATACTGTTTACCCCACTCAAGTTCAAAGAGTGACAGAGATACTACTCTGTTTTTACTTCTGTTGTAAAAAGAAGTGCATTTTTGGTTGAAATTTTAGAGAACTTGATTTTAAGATTATGCAAAATAAAAGACTATACAGTTAATTAATTTACGGAAAAGTATTGGAGTGTGTTAAACCCAAATTCATTTTTTATGGATATTTCGTAAACTTAAAACTTTTTGAAAGTATGTTAAACATGTATAAAGTAGGGAAAAACTTCCAAGTTTAAGTTTTCCCGAGAAACATTTTTGTTGTGATAGACTTATAGTTGGTGCTAGCTACAGGCACTCTTCTTCTTACCTTCCAGTTGCCCCCCCCCCTCTCTCTCTCTATATATATATTTATAATTAGAGGTTTCGATTTTAAAATTTTTGCATTTCTCTTTCACTTAATATGAGCTTGAATAATCGAGATTTCAAAATGAACATCAAATCAAACCTAGGATGAATTTTTTTTTTAAAATAACAGAGAGGTGCTGTCTAGACTTTGTCCAAGTTGCATGCTTTTTGTTCTTGGTTTCAAAAGATAAATAATGTTACTTAAAAATTAAAATCATAATAAACTATCTTGTCAGAGAATTACGTGTCTGAGACATAATAAATTTAAAAAATTATAGCGCAGTGTATAATTATTATTTTTTGAATCGATTAAGAAGTGGAATTTACTCAATAAATAATCTTTAAGATGTGATGGAGGAGCCATTTTTTTTCCGAAAATGGGACAGATTAATGCATCACTATTTGTTTACTGGAACATGGAGTATTATACTAAAAGATTTAGTCGCTAAATAAAGTAATACTATTACTCGGGATCGCCAAAAATATAAAAAAAATTCAATCTACTAGATTATCAAAATTAAAATTCCATGACACCTTGATCCGACACACAGGAGAGTAAACGGTCACTTGCTTAAAAAACCGCTAACCAATGACCCAAACACCGTTAATCCGCCGTAACGACGTTACGTTACATTAACGGCGTTTAAACCTAAACGGAGTTGGCACGTCGAAAGCGAAAATGAAGAACCGCTGCCTTTAAAAGTTAAAACTCCTCTCACTAAAGCCCTTTCATAGAGAAAAGTAGAGAGAGAGAGAGATTACTCTGATCTATGAGACCCATTTTCTGTTTTTCTTTTTCTGGGTGTTGATGTATATTGAAGCAATTGAGAAGACGATAAAATACTTATATACATATTATAAGTGAATTGGGTTTTTGTTAGACAAGACGACGAGGGCCTACCAGCAATATCTTTCAAAAGTCACTGTTTGGATCACTTCCTTCTTACGTTTGGGAATTGTGGGAACTATTGTTTTCATTTCTTTCGGAAGAATTCTCATCTGAATTATGCATTATTCATCGTTAAATCTCATCTAAAGTAAGTATTTTCCTTCCTTCTCGATTTCTCCTTTCTTACGTATATTTTCAGCTGAATTCTGCGTAATTCAGCTGATTGTGATGAATTAGCAGATTTGTTGACCACTTGTTTCTTACCGGAACTTATTTTTGAAGCTGAATTTACCACAACAAGGAGAAAGTGAATTTTCGTTGGAGGCGAATTTGAAGTTAGTTTTACAGAAGATTTGCTTGCTTGCCCGCTGTTAATGCGCCTCCAATTTTCGTTGGAGGCGGATCTGCACTGTAAAGAGATTTGGATACAGAATTTTCCAGATTTACGCAACGACTTAATTAGCGAAATTGGTTGAATTGTGTGTAATTACTTGATCTGGCGAACACACAATTCAAGTGTGTGGATGGAGCTGCCTCAGCCCAGACCTTTTGGAACAGAAGGTAACAGTACTTTTCAGGTTCACTTTTTCAAAATTAGAAAATAAACAGTAGTAGTAAAAAATTCAGAATTTAGATTTCCGGTATACGTGATTGTTGCAGGGAGGAAGACGACGCATGACTTCCTTTCTCTGTATTCACCTGTTCAACAAGATCCAAGACCTCCCCAAGGTAAATTTTTCACGCATGCAGGATATTTTTTTTTCGATTAAAGAATAAATAAATCCTTTTTCGTTTAGATTTATTATTTCAACGAGATAAATTAAAAGTTTCTTTTCCTTTTGTCTTTTTGATTTATTTATGAGATTTTTTTTCTCTATAATCTTAATTTGAGGAAGTTGTGTTTGGGATGCATGTGTTGTTATTATTGATTTTGGAGAAGATGCAGCCCTTTATTTTTATTTTTTTAAAAAAGATTCTTAAATGAGAAATTATTTAATATTTTAACATTTAAATATACATTTATAAATTGAGAGTTAATTAGATTAGATTTAAGTTATCTATACCTAAATTGTGAGCTAATAGGTTATAGCTGGTTACTTATCATTATTTTTTGAATTATCAAAAATAATTACGTCGAATCAGATATAGGAGATTTGAATATATTTTTGCAATCTCAATGCAAAGAACGCAAGCCGGCTCTTTCCACTCTTTGAATTTGAAATTTGAACGTAGTTAAAATTTGAAGTTGTGTTTGAACATATATTTTACTTGAATAAAATCTGTATATTATATTTTTAAAATGTCATAACCAAACAGATATTTAAAGGTGTTTTTTTTGAAAATGTATAGTCAAATGCTAGGTTATTCTTAAATTTTGATCTAGGGATCCTCTAATCTTCATATTCTTTTTTTGGGTGGGGTCCAAGAAGGTTATGGTAAGGACAAACCTTCCACATGTAAGATGTAGATTTTTGGGTTGGTTTCTCTCTTCTCTCCTCTCTTATTTTTTTTAAAGAAGAAAGAAGAAATCTGGGTTTTTTGTTTTTATTTCAAGTAAAAGAACTCATGGGGATCTGGAAACAGTAGAAAAAAAATGTGTTGTGATGTTTAAGTATTGTTTGGATAGAATGGGGGAAAAAACAGTCACACCCACGAGTGTCGAAATAAATACACCCGTGACTCTTGAATGCGTATGAGGATGTGGCTCATCTTCTTCCAGTGGGCCATCTACTTAGGCTGAGAGAGGCTCAACATTACTCAATCTTGATAAAGGTTGGGCCTTGGGCTAATTTTGGTTCCGTACACCATTTTTGGGCATATGGCAATTCTATGTGGACAGAATTTGGGACCCAAAAATTTGTACCATCACTTAATAATTTTTGGAAAATTTATCAAAAGATTTAGATGTGAATTTAATTTGTTCTCAAATTTGATTCAACTATGTGTAAAATATGCAAATACAATTTTCTCCCAAAAAGAGTTTATTAACTCCCTTTTTAATTCGTACAGTACCCTGGTCCCCTTCTTTCCCTACATGTCAATCTTATTGCACTAACTTATTACTATGTTAGATTCTTTTTCATACTTTTGGACTTTGTAGGTTGGACTTCATGCTAAGTTGAAAAAGACAGTATAAGGTAGCAAAAAGAATTTACTTATGAAATACTGGACTGTAGCTTCCACAAAGTATGTGATGTTTTGATGAAATTTTGAAGTATGTAACACGTTATGATCAGAGAAAAGAAATATTTGTGAAACATTTGTACTGTGGGATGGAGCTAGCGGTGGAAGATTACACTATTTATACGTGGTTAAAATTATATTTTATGTATACATAGTAGATGTGGAACCTCTTTCAGTTAGTTCATCTGTTTATTGCTTCATATTTTGAACCCCAAATGAAAATACTAGCCCTGCCGCCAGATTATTTATATTTTGAACCCCTAATGAAAATTCAAGCCCTTCCGCCAGATAGACTCTTGCCAGATAATTATGTCCTCAATTGCCTGCCTTGCATGTATGTTGTTAGTCCTTTCTCAATGGCTGTTGTGCATACTAAAGCAGGTGCATACCTCAAGACTCATGACTTCTTGCAACCACTGGAGCAAGCAGAGAAGACATTAACGAAGGAAGAAACCAAAGTTGAAGTAGCAACTATGGAGAAGCCTCCGCCACCAGTAGCTGCTACTCCTTCAGGGGAGCATATTCTTCCTGGTGGCATAGGCACCTTCAGTATTTCTTATTTGCACCAAAGGATACCAAAGCCAGAGGCAAGCTTGTTCTCTGTAGCACAAGCAAGTAGTACCGACAGAAATGATGAAAATTCAAACTGCAGTTCTTACACAGGGAGTGGTTTCACACTGTGGGATGAATCTGCAGTCAAGAAGGGAAAGACAGGGAAGGAGAATTCTGGGGGTGATCAACACGTCCTAAGAGGTAAATTTTTACTTCCTACATCCATGTTTGACTTGGCACATTCCTCACGAAGTAGTAAATAAAATGGTAACTTTACTATATCACTGCTAGTTTATAAGTATACAATGATGTATTACTCCCAGAGTCATGGTTAACATAAATGCATGACATGCACATGCTTCACATAACAAATTTTCAGTCTTCTGTAAAATGGGTTCTTGAACGAGACTTTTCCTCCAGCCCGTATGCCTTGCTTACCAAGAGATTTATTATGACTGTATACTTCAGTTTTCAAGAATTACATGTAACAAGTAGAAAGAAATTACTAATAGAGAAGCCTAAGTTAATTTGATTTCTGACCGGGAACATAGATAGAATGTGGCCAGCCTGTGATATTCACGGGTAGTGTTTGTTGATCTAGCGCTATCTATGAATAGTTAACTCTGAACATTTCAACTCCAATTAAAACTTTCTATTTGCTTGGCAGAAGCAGGTGTGAACACTGGAGGAGTTCAACCAACGACATCATTAGAATGGCAGTCACAATCATCTTCAAATCATAAGCACAACACTACGGCTTTAAGTTCGCTCTCATCTGCTCAGTCAGTGACTCTTTTGCTCCCAATCATATGAATGCCCCCTTCTCTACCTTGATACAGTACATTTATTTGCAGTTGCTAACTGTATGATCACATTGCAGCCAATCATCTCCCCTTAAGAGTCAAAGTTTCTTACATATGATAACTTCAGCAAAGAATGCACAAGATGACGATGATGATGATGATGAAGATTTTGTGATTAAGAAAGAACCACAGTCGCACCCCAGAGGTTTGTCTTGTGTAAGTCTGATTGTTTCCACTCATTGTCTACATGCAGTTGTCGTTTTGTAACAATCAGATAGCTCCTTTACAGGTAGTTTATCTGTAAAGGTTGATGGAAAAGGCAACGATCAAAAGCCAAACACCCCGCGTTCAAAGCATTCAGCAACAGAGCAACGGAGAAGAAGCAAGATCAATGACAGGCATGTCTACGACATAGTTGATAGCTTAATTATAGAAATATTCTTGATATAGAATCCTTATCTTAATTAGAATATTATGTCTAGGGCAGGACGGTGCATGCTAGACGGACTTGTGTGTTTTCCAATTTTGTTCTATTCTCTCCTCTTTGAAGTATATCAAGCAGCCTTCTCTGCATAGAAAGGAGTTTGCTTGAATGTTCTGTTCTGTTACAGATTCCTATAAAGTTTTATGTTTTCATCTCTTCAAAACGTTGATTATCAACAACTACTTTGATTGACTTTTGGACAAAATAAAGTGATAGCTAGTTAAACATCTAAATATTCTTTTAATTTTCAGATTTCAGATGTTGAGGGGAATCATCCCTAACAGTGATCAGAAAAGAGATAAAGCGTCTTTCTTACTGGAGGTACTTGAATTGAACATTTTATTTTAGTCTTCTCTTTATCAATAAAGATATGTATAATAAAAATTTAAATATTGCTTGCAGGTTATTGAATATATTCATTTTCTACAAGAGAAAGTGCACAAGTATGAGGAATCATACCAAGGCTGGGACAATGAACCTCCGAAGTTGCAATTGGTAATCCATTTCTTGTTTTTCTCAATGTTCCTCTCCTTTCTTAGGTCATAGCTATGTTGTGCTCAAGCATTTATCAACAATTGGCTCATCTTAAGGTATTGAGAACTGAGGCCTTTGAAATTTATATTAGGGTGCAGTCAGTATATGTGGAAGGTTGTCGACACCACATGTATAATTAAGACGCCAAGTTGGTGAAATGAAATTGAAGTCTTCACATGCTCGTGTATTTCCATGATCATCTTTTCCGAGTATATCACGATATGAACAGTCTTGGGCTCTGAATTGGATGCTGTTATAGTGCAATAACATTCAAACTTAACACTTAAAAGCCGACAACATATTTCCTTTTAATCTGTATATTAGCTTAAATCTAGATACCTATATTCTTAGTACATTCATTAGCACACTTTTTTAACTGACCTTCATTCTGTAACAGAGCAAGTGCCATAGGACGAGTCATGGTGTTAGCAATCTTCCTCAACACATTATCAATGGATCCGGTGCTGCACTGACGTATGCCGGAAAGTTTGATGAGAGCATAATGGGGATTTCTTCTGCTAATCCTATCAATGTGCAAAAACTGGAACCAAACATAAGCAGCCCAAGTTTAAAGGAAAACCGTCAGCAGCCTGGTTTAACAAATAAGCCGACAACACTTCCTATGCACCCAAACACATTTTCGTTTTCTGGTACTAGTAGCACAGCAGCGCTATATTCATCAAAGCTGACAGCTGATATTGATAAGTTGGAGTCAAAGTCTCAGTCTCAATTTTCACTTAGCAGATCACATATGACTGATTATGCTATTCCAAATGCTAATCCAGAAAGGCAGGAGCTGCCTATAGAAAGTGGTACCATCAGCATCTCTAGTGCCTATTCTCAAGGGTAAAGATTCTATTAGTGCTTAAAAGATTTTGAAATTTATCTTTAAAAAGCAACGCTCATGTACTACTTCCACATGCATATCTATAGATGTTGGTTGCAACAAGTTAGTCATTCATAAGCCTGGTGATAGAGAAAGAGGTCATGTACTTCACTTTAGACTTTTGAGTAAATTGTACAATATATGTCTTGAGTCTTACAGAGTGAATGAACATCCATCTTTAGTCATCGTGTCGTTGTCTGTTGACTGTTGAGATAGTGTATTGTAGAAAATTCTGTTGTTTGTTGCATCCCTATGTTATACACAGTTTTGCACTCTGATCAAATCTCCCTCTTCCTAAGTAGACATTATTTATGCTTTCTTCTGCTGAATATACCAGTGGCTTGATTTGCATCTATTTTGGTACTTGCCAGGCTATTGAACACCTTGACACAAGCGCTGCATAGTTCTGGAGTAGATTTGACCCAAGCCAATATCTCTGTGCAAATTGATCTTGGAAAGAGAGCAAATGGGAGAGTAAATTCATCAGCTTCAACTATTAAGGTACATAGCCCTTCTTACTTTCCAGAAACTTTATATAGTTCTAGATGTTAAGTTATCACTCTCAAAGTTAACTTATGGGTTGGAGCCTTAAGTAATTAACTATCACAAGATTCCAACAGGCTGATGATGTTACACCAAGCAATCAACCAATTCCAAAATCTAGAGTTACAACCACAAGGGAGGAGCCTGATCATGCCTTCAAAAGGCGGAAAACCAGCTAATGCTATTTTGAAACACTAGTGTTTTTTGTTTTTTTTCCATTGTTTAAATTTAATTGTTTTCCTCTTTGCCTTCCCATTCTCAACCAATATTGATGTCCACACCTGGTACAGAAATCTCCCAAATGAGAGATCACAAGCCACTGTATATGTAATGAACTAGTATTATTTTTCTGCCCCTTTGAATTGTTGGGCTGCACAAATTTACCTGACTAGAGTGTGATATTTTATTACTTGTAGTAAACTACTGTATTAACTTATTATTAAGGCTTTCCATGCTGATGAGGAGAAGCTGCTGCTTCTATTCATTTTCATGTGAAGGCTCAAGGATATTATTCTAGTCTATTTTGTTAAAGACATGATGAATGCCTAAAAAGAAGAAAACTTGATAGGTTCCTGAGAAGGTTGGAATTTTACAGGTCAAAGAGTTGTCATCTTTTGGGATTGAAATTTGAATGCCTTTCTCCTTATAATACTGAAAACGTAACACTCTTGCTGAATATTTTTATTTTATGTATTGTAAAATGAATCTTAAACAAGCCCTCTAAAATCACTATCAGTACATTATGCATCTAAGATTAGATCTTGGGGAGTAGTGGAAGAGGAACAACCAACCAATAGATTAAAGACCAGCACAAAATAGGAACAAAAGTGCAAATGACCCAACACATAAAATTCAAATTCTCTTCTCCTCTCTCTTTCCTCTCCCACTCCCCCTCTCTTCTCAAAATTCTTTCGTTACGAATCGTAATCAAGCAAACTATAGCTAAGAAAATTCCTCTTTTCTCATTTCCTTGAGCTGCCTATCGAACAAATATTGGGCTTTTATCTTAAGAGCTCTGCTATACGTTGGGCCTATCGAACAAAATCAACTAAGCGGCCTACTAAACAAAATTTCAAATGGGCTTCCAATCATCATTGCTAATTAGTCCAGGCAAATTTCACAAATAGCATTTTCAGTCCCTATAATTTAAAAAATAGCCACAATCCTGGTAAAAAGGAAATCCATTTTTGAAGTTGAAACTCTAGGACACTAGCTATAATTCAAAAACAATATCAAAATTGGAAGAATTAATTGATATCGTCGAAAGCCGTGATAAGAGTTTGTAGACTATTATAATGCTACATGGGCCTTGTTACTATTTGCATTTTCTTTGGTTATTTGACTTGATCAATTTTATTTATTTATTTTTAAAAAAGGTAAAGGAACAATATTGTCAATTTGTCACCTTCAATTCATCTAATCAAATAGTCGATCGTATAGTTTTGGAGCGCCAAAAGGGGTTTTGGATTGTCTCTTTATTTCGCCAACAAACAAGTCATCCTTTGACGATTTCTTATTTCTATCCCTATGTTGAACATTTCCTTTTGGGGAAGTTAATAATGAGTGTTTTACTTTATCTTGAAATAGAGTCTACTACTAATAATATCAATATTAATTAATAGAAATTAAAATTCTAAAAGGGCCGCAGTCCATCTTTTTTTGCAAGTTAAGCGAAGCTTTACTCTCACCAAACATCACTATTAAAAAATCTTGCTCACCTTAATATTTAATATTAAGTATGAGGAGAATGTATATGGAGTTGGTGACTACGATTCCTTAAAACTCAAGAAATCACAATCCATGTGTCACATATACTGTTAAAAATGAAATATCGTACTTTATATCTAGATCGTACCGTTCAATTCTAAAATTCTCCGTTTTATCCTTAATAACATGATTTATAGTCATATTAATATCTAAGACTTGTTTTAGGCTAAAAATCCTTTAAAAAATTAGTCAAATAATACCACATATTTTCTTCAGAATTAAGCTTGACTTATATAACTCATATATATATATATTCCACGAGAGCAGCAAAAAGCAAGGTGTAGAATGCTGATTTATCTAAAGTATATACACCTTTTAGCCAGCTGTGATGTATAACGAAAGCAACGGTCGTTACAAATTTTTTTCTGCATGTAATAGAAAATTATTATTCCCCGATCTAGTTTATTCGTCATGTTTTTCATTATACGTTTTCTTCAGAAAAAATTCACTAAAAATATAATTGACTAAATTATTCTTCTTCTTTTTTTCAATTTAATAATAACTTTTTTTAAGAAGTATGTCAAGTCAATATGAATGAGGAGAAAGACGTTTGCATATATAGATTGAGAAATGCACTTGAATAATTTGAATTGACGATCCAATATTTCTTCCATCGAGAATTGGCATTTTCTTGGATCATTCAAAGTAGATAAAATAATTACTCTACCAACATAGAGTGAGTACATGTTATAGTTTCTTGGGATTGCCTATCTTGAATTTCTCATATGCCACTATTCCCAACTCCAAAAAATTCAAAGCAATTAATTAGACTCTTTTTTTTTCTTTTACCAGTGGAAATTAAAGTAAGTGGTTTGAAAAAAAAAAAAAGAGGAGAAGATTAAGAGACCAGTAAATTTGGGTTGTTCAATTGACATTTTTAAACTTGGTTGAATAAGGCCACTGGCAAAATGAATAATAATGCTAAGAATAATTGAAAGGTAGTTGAATAATTATATAATCCTTCCAAGTAGAAATAGAACGGACGCATTAAAGCACTAGTGAATAGAGGAATGATTAGTACCACAACATTATTATATTATTCGAGATTTATTTAATTGCTCGAAGTGGCTTATTTTTGGCCTTTTATATAACTCTTTTAGTCGTCTCCACTTATTATAATGAAAAATAATATTAATATAATATTACAATTTTTTAGTTAATTTCCATAAAATTCAGGTATTAGCCGACCTTCACATAAATTATTGATCATAATAATAGTGATGCAGACCTTCTCTTCCACTGCCATATACTCCATCCAGAAATATTTATGGATGTTTTGTTTTACGAGAATCAATTCATATGAATTTTAATTAATATAATCTATAATATGAGACAGAAGGAGTATCGTAAACCTACTCTGCTTATAATTGCCGACTAAATCAATGTATGCAATATTTTTACAAATTGTGTTTATAAAAGTCCATTTGATGTCAATACTTGAAAAGCAAAACAGAAAAGTAAAGACACGTAAGCACCTTTACAGCTAGTTGACCTTTGCAATTGGATAGCAATTGTTAACTGAGTTTAAAACGTTTAACATATTTCAGCATTGTACTAAGATATAAGGTATAATAATTTCAAGATAAAATATATGATTATTTTATTCTACGTTTGGTTGGAGGTATTAGATAGTCATGAGATTATTTATACTTTAATAATGGTATAAGTTATTTCATATACATGATGATGAGATAGTTAATAACTTACTCTCAACCAAACAATCCCTTGTTGTTCAATAAATTGCACCGGAAAACCAGTGTATACTTAAACTGTACAGCTCTAAGCTGGTAGAGGCTTCTAAAGTGAGTTCTGGTAGATGGTACATAGCTTTTTAGTAATTAAATAAATGGTTAGGAATGCTTTCAAATACTCTTACATCAGGAGAATGTGGAGAAAGCAAATCACATTCATATACATTTTATGTTATAAATATTATTTTTCAAGAATGAACAGATGAGTAAGCCAAAATTTTATATGAAAAATAACAAACATCGACTAGAAAATAATTGGCATCTCTTCCCCCATTAGTGTCACATCTTACCAACCGCATAGGTCATGTCTTGAGCACTCAAATAATGAAAATCTCTATTGGACCAAATGTATTCTATTATAAACTGCTTAAGTAACTATCATGATGATGACTGATGAGGGTCAATAATAAAATTTGCAGAACAGCAAATAGCAAAGATAGTTGCAGTAAAACAAATTTCTATATTTCACCCCTCTGTGTACACTGCCGTAGAGTTTGATGTAACCCTGCAATGGCAGGGGAAGCTTCTATACAGGAAATCGATTATTAATTTATGTAAAAACTTTTTAAAATGTACTCTCTCCAGCATATTCTCGAGTCTTCTCAGCCCTGTCGAAGTGCACCCTCCTACTTAACTTCAAGAGCTGCATTGAAGCAAAATCCTGCTTTCTCACTGACTCAGGGTGTTGAGAGCTATCTTCTATAAATCATTCACAGAAACTGCGTGGAAGTGTGTTTTTTTCTGACCAAATGTTGTACCAACATGATTTAAATGATGCTACTTGGTGTTTCTTCCTCATTAGATGATTCTAAACACTCCCATGGGTTTGAGTAGAAATAATCCTCTTCTTTGGGTCGGTCTGGAATAACCAACCTCTTGGTTGGGTTGCCCATACGTTCAGCATGAGCATGCTTAACTGCATTAGAGAACTCATCCCATGTCAATGATCCAGCAGTATGTTGGTCTATCAAATCTACTAGAAGCTTTCTGTCCAACAAGATGGTTTTCTTGTAGCCAAGATATCTGCATGTAATGGTGATACTTTTAACATAATGACATAAAGCCACAATCAAATCTTCAAACTTGAACTGAAAAAACCCAGCAAAACAATAGGAAAACACTACATGTAGCTAAAGTTGGGCATTACTAATGGGTGATGACTACCAATCGAAAGTGGGCGAGGTAAGTGGTAACACAACACAAAAGGATATCACTTAAGCATTAGCACAGAAACAATTACATCAAATGGAAATACCTGCGATGTCCTTCAACAACTTTGGCCATGTTTCCATCATACGTAGGAACAAAGATGTCACTCTCCAATGAAACAAGATAGTCCAATGCAGCCATTTGAGAAGAGTGATTCTGAAAGAACATAAGGTCGGAAGGTTCTAGTAGTGTCTCCTTCCTAACCTGCTCAACATAAAATATTGCAACATGTTAGTCAACCAATTCAGGCAACATAAACAGATAAAAAAACTAGCTAGATCTTTCTAACTACCAGATTGGGATAAGCTGCTGCAAGACTAGCCATTCGCCTCCTTCCACCATATATCTCGCCAGCTGCAATGTAAACTTGTATGCTGGAATCAATGTCCAATGCCCTTAAAGTCAAGGCAGTTTCTTCGGGTGTCAAAGGACAGAGACCGTCTCTCCTTTTCAAATCTGAATTTATGATTTTCTCCTTCCACCATGGATAAGCATATCTGCAAAACGATTAAATTAGCCCAACACTGAGAGACTATTAAAGACACCCACTCAAATACAAGGATGTAACTTTACCTCATTCTTGTCAACTCGTCAATCTCATCCTTGTTACATCCCTGACTACAGCCAGAGAAAGCTAACATATCCATTTCGTATCTCAGGTGGAGCACCATGAAAGGACCCTTTTGCCTGAGAAGTCGAATGACCTTTCTACCCAGCTCTTCTATTTGAGGGGTGAATTTCAAGGAATCAAAATTTACTCGACAACGCAGTTTTTGCATTTCCATCGGTTGACCATTATTAGCAAGCCGAGCATCAGTTCTGTTTAAGTGAACAACTTTGTACTTCTGAATCAAGGGAAGAATCTGTAATCAGCAAATGTGACCATCAGTACTCATGGAATAATGATGAGTTAACAACACACATCATCAAATAAGTGTGGCCTACACCTACAAACCTGGTTATGGTAGTAAGAAATATCAGACCAACTGATTGGAGGCATGGTGTAAAGCATTCCTAGCTCCACTCTCCTCTTCAGTCTTGGCGGTAGCTCTCTCAATATTCGGACTTCATCTCTTAAGGATGTTATAAAATGATCAACATCGAAAATATCTTGAAATTCACTGCAAGTCAAAAGTATTGTTAAGCGTACTACATATCATCACTCTTATATTTTTTAAGGAAGCAATCTGTAATTAGAAGACCAAAATCATAATAATCAAGGAGACACACCTTGGATCAGCCCAAAACGAGGTTTTGTCCAGCTCAGGAACTATGAGAGTCACATTCAAATATCTTGCTATGGCAACCATATCACATATCTGCAACAATAAAATAAAAACATTGGAAGGAGAAACTAATCAGCTATTAAACTCACAATAGTTGCTCCAATTGAATACTTCAATACGGGCCACTAAACTGATATTTATCTTAAGAAAGCCACTCACCGCAGACCTCATTTGATTCAGCCCTCCATTGCATGAAACCATAAGGTAACCATTATTCTTGTAAACCCCTGGTTTCAAAATAATTAAGACAACTGTCAGGACTCAGTAATTCACGAGAATAGACGTTGTAAAACAAAAATCCGTAACACAACAAGGGAGAAAACAAATATCCAAGGAAGCAAATTTTCAACTCCAATTAATGTTTACACAAGAAGCTAGAATAGCCTGAATGGGACGATGAACCTTTTGGTGATTTCAACTAAGATTCCCAAGCAATATACTGGAACAATTCAACCACATATCTTACAGGTATCTCAACCATAATTAGCATCAGGCAAATAAAACTCAACGGCTATTTCACAATTTCACTACAAAC
Source organism: Solanum piurae (assembly GCA_029582685.1). NCBI lineage: Eukaryota > Viridiplantae > Streptophyta > Magnoliopsida > Solanales > Solanaceae > Solanum > Solanum piurae. Next base: position 14,910 of record JAJOOO010011310.1, read on the forward strand.
ATAATATGGCGATCTCTTAGCTTCCCACCAAACCTGACCAACTTCGTCACACAATTAAGTAAACCGAGTAGACAAAGCCACACCTGTAAATTACAAAAAAATACTCACTCTTAGGTGGAAGAACTCTGGCAGGGACCTCCGGCGACGATTGGAGAGCAAATGCAGCAGTAGATTCCTGTGAGAAACAAGAAGGCCATCCCTTTAAAACTCTAGGACCCCAAGTCTCCCCTAAAGTCATCAATTGAACCACACAAGTCCACAACAAAATCGAAGTTGCTGCCCTTATCATCCATAACTTCATTCTAGACCGCGACACCATAGAACTTTTCAGTTTCTCCACACGACTATCACCTAAAGCAGCTGCTTTGAATCCCATTACGTTCAATCCCCACCTCCTTCTCTTCCTCTCTCTGCCCTCAAATTCACTCTTTTCTCCCTCTATTCTGCACATATCCCGCCCAAAATCTTATCTTACTTTCTTGTAAGTTTCCTTCAGTCTGGCAGCAATGAATTTGCCTCGTCGATAATGTAGTATCCAAAACCAGTCAGAAATTAAACCAAAATAAGTTTAAGAAATAATCTAACACTCACAATTCAAAGACCAAAAAAAGTGAGCGGATCAAACTGCTCAAATCTGAGCACCAAGAGAAAACAGGACGAAATTTGATCCTTCAGAAACGTAAACAAAACTTAACCAGTTAGATCTTCCAGAGAGTGATGATTCCCGAAACAGCACCATAAACCCTAAATCTCAACCACATTAGGGGAAAAAATCAACCAAAAGTTCAATCTTTGAGTGTTAAACGGAAAACGAACCCTAACTGATTATTCAGTTTTTTTTCCTTATGGATGAGAGATCAATCAAATATATATATAAAAATGTGAGATGTATCGGAGATTTAGGAGAATTTTCCGGCGAGACGGTAACGTTTCGCCGGAATCTGGTGCCGCCGGCGACGATAGAGGGAAAAAGAGAAAATGTGAATGTGGAGAGAGAAAGAAAGAGAAGAGAGAGAGAGATAAGAACACGCACCGCGTGGTGGGTTTAGGGGGTGCTTGTGTGTGGTGTGGTTATAGCGGTTATCACATGCGGCAACTTCCACAGTTTCCCTCCTGTTATTTTTCCCTTTTACACTTTTTATTTATTTATTATTTTTGCCTTTTTCAACTTTGTTAGCACAACTTGAAGTATTGGCAATTGTTATTCACTTATTTGTATACTCTAAAATTTATCCTCTTTTTTTATTCATTCTAAAACTAAGTTGTGTATTTGACTTTTTCCTTATTTGGATTTAAAATCATTTTATCTTTGGTTGATTATGTCATGTCAACTCCTAATATGGAAAAAAAATGATACAACCTTTAAAAGCATATTATTTTGATGTGAATAACATATTGTAATATGTTTAGTTCAATTTATTTTTACTAATGAAAATAAGTCAGATAAAATGAGATACTCAAGTTGGTCCATAGAAATCCTTTTTCTATTGCAAAAAATATATATCATATTTTTTTCATTTTTTACTACATAACTTTTGTCTTTTTCTCTTCACAAGAATCAAACATGTTTATTAGTACAAATTAATTGAGGAATTAAAATTTGAACGTAGGTCCTTTAAGCTAAGGGTTGGACTTTTTACTAGCAAAGTAAACCATTGGCTGTCAATCTTTTATTTTTTTGAAAAGAATATTAGCGGGGACCTATGAAAAAAAACTACAACATTTATTCAATAAATAAATTAAATAAATAAAACAATGAGAGGAAATATCAAAGAGGGAGCAAGCTTTAGGGGCGTTCATCGGCGGTTCGGTTCGGTTTTATGAATTATCGGTTTGGTTTATCAATTTTTTATTTTTAAATACGTTAAACCAATAACGAACCAATAAGATAATTTTTGGTTTGGTCCTTAATGGTTTGGTTTTCGGTTTAACCAATAAGAATATGTTTATAAAACAAATATATGACTTCTCTAATAAATTTGACACGACAAGACAATAATATAACTTTACAAAAGCTCATAAAATAGAAATAATAATAACAAACATGAAAATAACTATACATGTGTAACACAAAGAGAAATAAAGAGGAATATGATTCTTACTTTAGGTTTTGATGATTTGTATAATGTAAAGTTGTGAACTCAAAGTTACAGCGAAGTATGAATTGATGGCTAAATGACTAAGACATAACTATTAAGATATTGAGATTAATATTTATTAATATGTATGTATATGTAAAAGTATTAAACTACTATAGTCTTAACTTTTAATGGGTTATCCGTTTATCGAATAACCCAATATTGAAAATCAATATCGAACCGATAACCCGATAATTATTTTTATAAAACCATTAAGAAATCGTTAATTCAATAACCCAATAACAATAAATCAATAACATTTTTTTTGATTCAGTTTATCGATCGGTTCGATTTTTGCATACTCCTACCAAGCTTTGGAGTATGAAACCGGGTACACTAGATTCCCCCACATGATGAACAGTGTTCATTAATTGAAAACTACGATAAAAATGGAAAAATAATTAACCAATAAATGAGAGCCAGCTAATTTGTTATCGGTTAGGGCCCCACTAACATAAAGTTTAGTCAGACGTGTCAAAGATCGAGCCACATTAATGTTACACGTGGCGCCGTGAGATGACTGTACAACAACCTCAATTTTATAAGCATATAGAGACACCGACAATATCTCGCGATACATCTCTGGCTGGTGTTAGAAAAAAAAATACTTTATTTTTGGCTTTTCACAATCTTGTGTTACCTTTTATCCATGTTCTTTTTGACTTTTTATGAGGATTTTCTTCTTGTTATGTACATTTTTTAAAATACTACTGTACTAATTAAGATTTTTTGACGGATAAAATGTGAAAAAGTGAGATTGAGATGGGTTAGGAGTGTGAAGAGAAGGTGTAAGGATGCATTGATTAGGAGGCGTAAGAGATTAATGGTATCAAGAGTTAGAAGAGTTGGGTAGAAAATATTGATACGAGAATTAGGATTAAAAAGTTTTGTTGAAATGTGAAAGAGATAGAGAGTAGGCCTCCTTTTCTCATTTTTTTGTAGTATTATTTACTTATTGGCGTAATTTTTTATTCTTTAATATGTATTATTATTTGTCGTTACAATTGTTTTGTATCATGATAAATTGTTATCTTATTTTTCTTATAATTTCCTGCATCATATATATTTCTTTTAAGTTGAGAGTCTATCGAAAACAATCTCTTAACCCAATAAAATTTGTGTACATCATAATCTCATCAAACCCTACTTGTGAATTACACTACGTTGTACTCATTCTGTTCAACAATACTTGTCCACTATTGACTTTGCACACTTCTTAAAAATTATAAATAGAAGGGTAAATAAAATATCTTGATAGGAAAATGATTATAATTAATGATAATTATGAACTAAAATAAAAATGATTCATTAATTTTATAAAGTGGATAACTATTGTTGGACGAATGAATAGTAATAAACAAAATAGGAGTTCATGGGCTTCAGCACAGGCCACGAATTGCAGCTAGCACTGACTAACCAATTTAACTAAATTTTATGGAAGCAACTAAGAGCCAGGGGAGGAATTTTTAATGTATATCATTTAAGAGACGAAGAAACATAAGATCTGAGGGTTGAGACTTTAAGATATACAATAAATATCATAAATAATTAATTGACTTCTCAAAAATTGTTTCAAATTTTGTTTTTATCTATACTACTCCATCTGTTTCATTTTATATGATATTCTTTGACTTTGACATAATATTAAAAAAAAAAAAATTAAAATTTATGATCTAAAACATATATTTATAAATTTGTGTTGCTAAGAATCATTTATTTGAAATAAAAGAAGAATTTTAAATTTAATTATTATAAAATAACATCTTTTTTAGATAGAAAGAGTATATATATATTACTAGAGTATCAAAACACAAACTAAATAAAAGTAGTACAAATCTATCAAATTTATATCTTACATCTTATTTATGATAATAAAGTGTATTCGCGATTTCTTAAAATAGTGGGAAAATATTAAATACAGAAGAAAGCTGTACTTAAGCAAAAAAAAGAAAAAATCGCCTTAATATTTAGAGGGGGTGGCGAGTAATTATCGGTAAATTAGTATCGTAGGCGAGAAGTACGGTAGCGATAAATTGAAAAACGACAAGAAACGACAACTGGATCTTCTTTTGATGCTACGGCCGTACCGTGAGAGTGTCGGTACCGCCGTTATAACGGCAAACTTAACGTAGAGTATAGAGTAGGTGGGAAGGCGTGTCAGAACGGTCGATTGTGGGGTCACGGGTTAAATGAACCAAAGGCTTTTCTGTTTGGGCTGACCTTATTGGAGAATGTGGGCCCATAACCCGATTCGTATCGGGTCTGTTTTTTACAATGTGGGGCAAAGTGAAATGGGTCGTGTAATTCTATGGTCCACTTTCTGTATATGTCACACTCATCATTTTTTTACCAATCATTCCCTAACATGCTTCACTTGGTATATTTTACTTTGAAGTAAAATAATGTACTGTATTTGATTTGTTCTAATCAGGGGCGTATGTAGGAGGGTGTTACTGGTTCACATAAATCTATATAAATTGGTGAACCTATACTTGAAATATCATATAATGTCGTGTGATGATTATTGGGTGTTCCTATCTAAATGAGGCAAGAAATTTGAATCTTTTATCCTTCTTGTTTTAATTTTCTTTCTAAAATTAGGTAACACCTCTATATGTGGCTTGGATAGGTAAAAAATAATTTTGGACATATAATTTTAAATTTTAATGATTTTCAATGGTAAGAACCTAACCGTCAAATTTATATCTTAGATCCACCTTTTTATATTGATGCACCTATCATCTCAAAATCTTGAATACGCATCTGCATAAAATTATTCGAGATGCTCAAAAAATGACCAAAACACTTCAGTATAAAAAAAAAAAACCCAATAATTACAAGGACAGAAATGTATGTCGTACTGACGAATTAATTAGTGCAATAGTGACACTTGTAAAGTTTAAATAACAAGAGAAATTTAAATAAATATTAACATCAAACGGGAGGTGGCAATTTTTAATCGCATTGCCACCGAATGTATGAATTTTTAGTTTTTTTTTTCAGTGGATTTTTTTAGTTCCGTCCGCTTGTTATTATGCACACTTAAAAATAATATTTAGGAATGTCATATTGAATATATTAATATAAAAGGAATGAGTGAAGTCGTGAATAGTTGGGAATATAAATATTTAAAAAATTAAAAAATATCAGTGCGAAAGATATTCTGCACCTAAGTCTTAAAGAGGTCTACGATTAATTGATAATCACTAATCAACTACTCTAATTCCTATAAGATTACGATTGATGAAAGAATATTAGGATTGCATATTGTATATATCTTAAGCAAATATATTCTTTATTCTGTAACTGAAGTACATATATATTTTAAATTCTCCCATGATACATTCGACATATTTTTTAAGAAATAATAAATAAAATGATAAATTTACTATATCATTCTTTAAGTATATATAATAACTTTAATATTTTGTGAAATGACTATAGTTAATAATGATATATCAAAATGGACATAGACGTTTATTTATAATAATACAATGAACTACGAGAATATAAATTTACCAACTATATAGTATGTGTGGAAAAATGATTTGATGCATCAATCACGCGAATAGCTGTCTGTCTTTGTCAAATATGTTTACTTTGATTTGATTCGTTGGCTTCTTCAATTCTTTGGTTTAAATAATTAATTATATATAGGCTGAATTACATAAGTACAATATTTAATTTTGCTTCATATATTTGGTAAATTTCATTTTCACTTTTCTCTTTCTGCCTATAATCAAACTGAGTACACGATAATTGGTACCTTTTGATTAGCCTAAAAAAGCTAAACACTAGGCCCAAATAATTTGGCAGCACTTGTGTAAGTAAAAATTAATTTTAAACTAGCACTATAGTTAATTTCATAAAAGCTAAATTACACTAGTACTACTATTTTATTTTATTTTTGTTATAGTTAAGTAACAGAGTTAATTAACATTTCATCCTTCTATTAGTCCTTTTTCTCGTTTTTTTTATGTTTTACGTTATTCAACAACCAACCAAAGTACTTTATACTTCTTCGCTATTTATACAGGTTTGTCGGAGTACTTAAATTACTCAAGATATTTTAAGAAAATCTATATATCTTAGTTTTTTTCAAATGAAGAGGGTCTAAATTTATGTGTTATGTCCTCGACTCAATCTATGACTATTAGTAAGCTGTTAATTAAGTAATAATTTTACGTAGAAAACACATATCATGCGTTTATTATTTAGTACATATATGAGCACATACATTATCATCTTTTCTTAAAATGTTAAAAGGAATTGAGTAATTTTTAAATTTTAATTTATAGTAAAAGTGAATCAATAGTTCAAATCAATTATCAGATGTGTTAGAGTTGCCAAATAAAAATCAACTGCATTGGTACTCCATTAATGAAACATGGTAGTAATATATATTCTAATAATTGTACAACTCTATAGTATATTTTCTTACTTACATATATAAATTATAATATGCATCACGTTTCTTACTTACATTTTCATCTATAAATTTGTCAATTATCATCATTAAACTGAATTATTAAGACCATTAAATAATTAAAGTCTTTGAGGGTGGTGTACAATTTTCTGTCATATATAAAATATTTTGAAAGGTTTTACTGTATATATGAGCCATTATTCAATATATGATCTATTGTCGTTATACCAATAAATAATACTCCCTCCGTTCCATTTTATGTGAGATAGTTTGATCCGGCATGTAGTTTAAGAAATAAAGGAAGACTTTTAAAACTTATGGTCCAAAATGAATAATAGAAATTTGTATGGCTATAAATCATTTCATTAAGGGTAAAATAGACATTTTATAGTTAAATTGTTAGTACTTCATATAAAAATGTGTCATTTTTTTGGGACTTACTAAAAAAGAAAATAAGTCACATAAATTGAGACAGAGGAAGTAATACAACTTGTCGTACAGATACATTAATATATCAATTTAATCAGACAATGATTTGTCTATATTGCACATCATTTATCAACTGTGAACCAAGCTTAATTAAAGCCAACTTTGTATAAATGTTGGTATTAGGCAATGGTGTGGTCAGGGTTGAGCGTAGTAATTTAAATTTAAATTATGTATTTATTTATATTTGGAAATTTATTTAATAGAGTATCTAAAAATAATACTATATTCTTACCCCAGCCATTCACTAGGCAAAAATAAGTTCTAATCCAGAATACATAAATTTAAAAATTCTAAATTCGCCTCGAGGCCTTAGAAATTGGAGTAAACTATACTTATCTAACATCTTCTAATTCTTTTCACCAAACTCATTAGGTCAGCCATAACTACAAAGAAAGTGAAAGATAAAAAATAATTTTTATGGTTTGTCAAGATAAAAAGGAATGATGCAGTAACTAAACAGTTTTTTAACTTCAAGTTCACTTCGTAAAAAAATACAGGATAAGACCACGTACAATACATCCTTATGATTAGGATATTTTACGAACTCCGCACATAGCAAAAGAAGGTGCACCAAACTGTCGCTTAATTTATTGATTTCCTTTTTTGTTATTGACATGAAGTTACTGCTTCATCCATAAACTCAGAAAGGGGAATATAAAATGAAAGTAAATTCCACCACGTGAAGATTCAGTAACTTAATTCTAACTGTAATGAGTAACCCTTTCTTACAGTTTAAAAAAAAAAAGTACCAATTTCTATCATAATATACACTAGCTCTATTTATTGTTACAACTATCATTTCTGACAACTTTAAATTGACACTTCAAGTTATTTTCATCTACCTTAGTCATATTAGTCATATATCATTATATCTACCCATAAGAGATAGATATTTCAATTGGGAAAAAAATATTTCTTAAACGGATTAAAAATAATAATTAAGACAAGTAAATTGAAATAGATGAATTAATTACCTTATTTCTATTGTAAACCACATATTTAAATAGAAATATAAATTAAGACAAACACTTTTACATAAATTGAGACTAAAGGATAAATATTTAAGTAATTTAATTTTCATATATATTTTTTATTTTTTGGTATAAATAATGTTGGGTTCATATGAATCGGGAATTTTTTATTTTTATAAGTTGGTCAACATACATGCAGTTTCTTAAGAAAAAGAAATACTTAAACGGAATGTGTAGGTTATGAAAAGAATGTACAGATCAACTTAATGAAGCCAAAATCAGAAACAAATATCCATTTAATCATTATCGATGCACGTCTGTAATCATATACAAATAATCGACAAGGTATATATTATAAGGTTGGACAATGGAAGGAAGAAATTATATCAATCATAAAAAATTAAAATTATTAGAATATAAAGAAAGAAAATATATTAAGTAGTGGCTTGGGAGAAAACACATAATATAATATATAATAATGCCACAAAATAGTGACAATTCCGATTTTGACAACTCAATCTGCTAATAATACCAAAAAATAATGAAAGATATTACATGGTTGAGACAAACTAAAATCTTGAACGTTAGGATCTTTGAACAACTTGCATATGAAATGACAAATGTTCTTTGTTTCAAAATACTATTCTAACATAATATTTTCATGGTTCTAATTTTTTTGGTCATATTTTTCATTTTTGTCCATTAAAAAAAATAATAATTCCCTTTTTCTTTTTAAACTACAAGATTAAATTAAAGAGTTGTTCGACACATTCTACATATCGATCACAATATTTTTTAATTTTCGTGTCAAGTCAAAATCAGACACGATTATAAGAACATTTTTCTTTGCACTTATTACTACTCTTTACTTTGGAAAAAAAATTCAAATGTGTTTTTTCTTCAAAATTGTCCAGATCAGACAACACCTTAATGAAAAGTTGTCATATAATTGGCCAGAAAGGAAATGAATAAAGCCATTTACGATTTGAATAGAAAAAAAAATTATACTCCATATAAAGATTTCTTTTTCATTATATCCTTCTTGCAAGAAAGATTTGATATTTTTATATTTTGATAAATAAGGTAAGAAGTATATATAACACAAAAGTGGTTGACGTGTTAAAAGATGTTACACTTGAGACTTAACCTAGGTAGGTCCAAATTTATTTATAATCAAAGTGTTGCAGTCAAATAATATCTTTTACTAATCCTTTTTTTGATATATATTTGAAAGGGAAATTGATGATTGAGAAAGGAACCAATGCTGGATGACACAAGGTAGAACGTGTAATTCTAAATAAGTAATTCAACAATTATTCCTTAATTGGAAGATAAAGAGTATATTTAGGTTATGGACAAAATTCACTAAATACGAGCAGCAATTAACTGGAACCAAAATAATTAGCACCCATTAATCTGTTTAATCATTGTAATTATGACACATGTACAGAATTTTGGAATCTCATATATGTTGAACCAGTATATGCTGTAAAGAAGCCTGCCTGGTATATAAAATATAATAAGAGTATATTATTTAGGGGAAAATAAGCAAATACCCCATAAAAGCAAAATAATTACAAATATATACCCCTTTACATTCATACCCCACTAAATAATTACACTATATACCCCATTTACTAATTTCGCTTAATTGATACTAAATTGATATCATATATACTATATTGATATCATTAAAGCTGATAATTTCGTTGAATTGATACTAAATCAGTATATATATACTGTATTGGTATTATTAAGGCTGATAATTTCGTTGAATTGATACTAAATTAGTATATATATTCTGTATTGGTATCATTAAGGTTTGTTGTTAAGAAACTATTCATTAGTCAATGATACTATAAGAGTATATATATACTCATATAGTATCATTGACTAATGAGTAATTTTGATACCATAAAATATATATATATATACTCTTATAGTATCATTGACTAATAAGTAATTTCTGAACAAGAAGTTTTAATGATACCACAACAATATACATATATACTCTTATAGTATCATTGACTAATAAGTAATTTTTGAACAAGAAACCTTATTAATGATACAATAATATATATATATATATATATATACACACACACACACACTCTTATAGTATCATTGACTAATGAGTAATTTCTGAACAAGAAACCTTAATGATACTAATACAGTATATATATACTGATTTAGTATCAGTTAAGCGAAATTATCAACCTTAATGATACCAATACAGTATATATGATACCGATTTAGTATCACTTAAGCGAAAATTATCACCCTTAATGAATGGGGGTATGGACTGTAATTATTTATGAGAGAATGAGTATTTTAGGAATTACTTTGGATTTAGGTATGAACTTGTAATTATTTTAGATTTTATGGCCCATTTATGTAGTTTTCCCTATTATTTAAAGACAAAACAGAATCAATAATATAACAAACAATTAATTATTTACTCATAAATCATTAATACAAGGAAGGAAGAAAAGTTGCTTCCTAGCACATCATATAATGAATGCCATGACAAGACAACTCAGCTAAGACCATCTCCAACCCCACTCTATTTTACTCTCCATTCTCTATATTTGGGGAGTAAAATAGAGAAAAGGCTCTCCAACCACCCTCTAAATTATTCTCTATTCTCCATTTATAGAGAGGTGAATAGTAGTTCTCCAAATTTGGAGAACTACTATTCACACTCTCTATTTCACTTTTTTATTATTTTATTATTATTTTTATTACTTTCTAATTAACATATTAGTTTACATATAATTCCATTAATTAAATATATAATATTTATAATTCTTTTTTAAATGTAATATAATATTTTTTTAAAATATTATTTAATATATACTATTTTAATTTCAAATTAATAGTTTTTTTTTTCTAATTTTCGTGAATAATAAACTTTTATTTTATTATTAATTTTCATTATAAAGAATATGCAAAATTAAAATAGCAAGATGAAAAAATTTAATTTAAAAATACAATACATGATATGATAATTTAAATACAAGATAACAATACAATACATAACATAATAATTTAAATACAAGATAACAATACAATATAATACATAACATAATAAATTAAATACAAGATAAAATACAATACATAACATAATAATTAATTGATCACAACAATAATTTAGAAATCCGATAGGTCGTTTCCAGATTTAGCACTATTCGAAAAAAAATAGGATATGATTCCGAGAATTGATGCGATTGTGGTTGTGACTGCGGTTGTAATTGTCGATTTCTTTTTTCAAGTATTCGTTGTTGTTCTCGTTGCAGGTAATCACGAATATTCGGATCACTAATAGTTTCTAAATTTTTCATTAAAATTTTAGTTTCGTCTCTAAATTCCTTGGCTTTGATATATCTATCTAGCCTTTCGCCGTCCTGTTGTTTGGATGAATTTCATCATATTTTTAACCGTAGGATGAGATTCTCATAGTTAACTCAAAGTTATTTTAGATAAATAAAATTATATGTAGATATTAATCGAGTAAAACCTATCCGCACATAATGTATACAACAATCTAATACATGCATCTCATGTGTTTGAATTTATAATTCATTTTACGCAATTTTAAAACCTATCCGCACATAATGTATATTTTCTTGCAATTTATGTTATTTAAAAATTTAGAATAAAAAACAATTTTATATCATATTAAAAATTATATAAAGTAATTATTTGGGAAAAAAGAAATAAAGGATTTATATTATGAAATAAGAAAATAAGAATGAAATAGAAATAATAATATAATATTGAGGAGAGAGAAAAAGATTCCTTTTTAGAGAGTAAAATAGAGAATTGGGTTGGAGTTGGTTGTCTGAAAAAATAGAGAACTCTATATTTGGAGAGTAAAATAGAGGATTGGGTTGGAGATGCCCTAATAATACCAAACAAACAACAATATATTATGTCTCATAGTTGAGACAAAAAGAGCTCTGACTAGTCTCCAATCAATTTTGCTTCATATAAATAATGAAACATATATCAAATAATAGCCTATAAATAATATGTAATGAAAAAAATTCAAACTTCTTTGCTTCAAAATTCTACACTAACATATATCATTACGTTTGCTGTTCAAATAAAAACCAAGGTTCGAAGAAAATTAGGTCCGCCGCCCTACATATCCATGCATGATTATTCTGTTTAAGATGCTACTGAAAAATTTGCAATTATTCTTTAAAAGATCTTGTTTTGTTTGACTTTTCTTAATATATATATATATATATTTAAAATGAAGAATAACATATGTAATATATCGTTTTCATTGAGAATCCTTTACACATAAAATGTTCAAAACAAGTACTAAAGTACTTTTGGTAGATAGAAGTTATTTGTTAAGAATTAATAGTTCTGTGTTCCAAAGAACTATGCAATGAAATTACATTTATATAATTTTCTTTTGCATAAACATTTCTGGAAAATGTGTAACATGATTTATTGTAAAAGATATTCCCAGACAAACAATCAGCTATCATACTAATTTTGAACTTGTATTCCTAAGAAGGGCAATCATACACTGTATATAGTACTGAAAGTAAATTGATGTTTGAGAAAGGAACAAACACTGCATGACAAACCTAAGTACTTCTAATGTAATTTTTGGCAATTTCAACAAGTACCAATGGTCCACTGGATGTCAATTAAATTAAATGCAGCAGCTTCACTTACCGTTACCCACATACATGATACACCACTCAAATAATATGATGTCTACATGTGATTATATGTGTCCGTTAATCTGTTTTTTTTTTGTCTTTATCAGAAAGGTGATAGTAATAATATGATATCATTTTCTTAGCACTAAATTTCACTCTTTCAATTTTTACTCATCCTTCTCTATTTTCGTTTACATATGACATCCCAAACCAACTTTTAATAATTTGACCCTTCTTATCAGGCAGCAAGATTATCGAAGAAGCAGCTGCTGGACAAAAAAACTACATTCAGAGACATACCAGCAACTTGAGATAAGGCAGCATTTAAAACTCAACCTGAACTTTAAAACTGTATGTAGAGCAGCTGATGCAGAACTAAAAAGTAACCAACAACTCAATAAAAGGTGAATAATAAGGTCACTAATAGAATTCTAACTTTACACCTCCAAAACGAACAGCACGTACCAACAGACCTCCTCGGTCACCTACCTTGTCTTCTGCAGCTCCAGCAAGGGAAATACAAGTTGAAAAAGAAAGAAAAAGGTTGAAGGAATGGACAAGGTGCACGCAGAGGAAGGTAGCAAGTATGCGAGTATATGTCTATTTTCATATGAGCTGGATTATATCGTGCATGGATGTGTGAATTTCCTGACGATTTCAACCTCAACTTCTCGAAGCAGCAAGTAGCCGACGTTTCACCTTTTTCCTGCAGGCTTTCACAAAAAGTCATCAGAATCTACCACTCCAAAGGAGCTTCTAGAATGAACTCCAAGTACCATAACATCTTGACTCGAGCTGAACTTTTCAGATCATACTTGGTCAAAATACTCTTGAAAGTTCTCCAAGTGAGATCTCTATATTACTGTAACCTAATAACATGGGCATTTAACATATAATTCCATTTGATATGATACACACATTCAAGTTCCAATACTAGAGTACTGGAGAGCATGTCACCCAACTGTCCCCCCCCCCCCCCAAGAACGAAAAACTTGTGAAACGAGATGAACGAAACATCCACCTTGTACATTGTATGCGGGATGTTCAAATATGTTACATATAGTAAGTGTCCTCTCACGAAAAAAGAACATATACATCATTACATGGTTGACATAAATATACCAGAACGCAAATTTCTAACTTAGTTATGATCTCAGCATGTCATGAGAGTGGAGGAATACAAAACTTTAACTGGTAAAATACAAATTCATATCGAAGAGCAAAACCGTGCTCACCTATCTATATCTTGTCAAAATCATCGTCAAAAGCATTCTCCCCATCATCTGAACAACAAAACAGACAGTCAGTGCATAGCAGCTTGATTATTCTCCTTGAATTTGAGAATAACACAAATGAAATCCAATAACAGCAGCACAAAGGCTATATCAAGAAATGATCCTGTATTTTCTATCTTGAAGAAAAACCAAGATAAATGCTTTGGGAAGGAAAAGAAAACGCAGAAAATAAAACCAAAAAGAAACAAGAAATACAGAAAATCTGATGAGTTAACCAGTTTAGACAACTGATAACTTGGAAGAAGGATAGACTTGCAATATGAGGACAAATTACGCTTTGACTGTTTCATTATTCTTCAAGACCAAAAACCGAGACTTCTGGTTGGTGGTAATCAGATCATAAATCTTTAGCTTCTGAGAAATAAATAAAGACTTCTCAGGTGATCACTTGTAATATGCAGACCTGTTGGCTACTTTCTAACCGTTAGATCAATGCTGCTTGGAGAACAAAAGCCAAATGACTGAAAGAGAATATACACTGACAATTTGTGGATGCAAGAAAGCACCATCTCTTATATTTTGATTGGTCTTCTTTTTACGATAAATGATGTTTTGATTTGGTCATCTTATTTGTGTTTCACATCTCTTATGTGTACATTCATCTTTGCCTATAGTACAACTTGTCCTCAAATGCTACGCAAATACCATAAACTAGATGACAGCAAGGAAAGATGATAATCTGGATTTAAGCACGTAAAATAGTTGTCCTCTAGCTTTGTACCATTTGGCTACTGATTATGGTGATCTTGACAGAATTGGGCAAATGGACAGCCTGCCGATTAAAATAACTGAAATAGACTGACAATATTAGGAATGACCCAAACTGTAAATACATTTTTTAGTAAGTCAACGATATACAGAACAGTAAAGGAAGAGTACGAAGAAATGAAAGATGGCAGGTTCAGAATAATTGTGTCTTATTCATTTCTTTTTGCTTTCTTTGGTGGGAGAGGACAGAGAGCAAAGAAGGATGATGAACATTGAACAATATCTTTCCTGATTTCCACAAATAAATTAAATACTATCAATCCTTACACCAGGTGGCAAAAACATGAGATGGTAAACAGAGTACCTGGCCCTTCATCGCTTTCCTCTCCGAGAAGAAAAACATCCAAATCCTGGTCAGCAGTTGATGAGGCTGCCTTCTTGTTTGTCTGGGTTGTTGCCCCGATCATTGGTTTAGAAGTTGTTCCTGCTGATGAAATATCCTTCGCCTCCTCGACATTTGCCTTTTCAGCAGATATTATTTTCTCTTCGTCCATGTATTTCTTTTCATACCTACACCAAATGTAGTTGATTAAATAATGAAGCTAACTACCAGAGCGAAATCAAAGAAATGCATGTTCAACTATTTGTGCCTAGGCTGGCCTACTTTTTAGTCCGTTCCAAAAAAAGTAGCAAACTCTTTAATTTCAACTTTCCACATAGCATGTTTAAGACCACAAGATTAATGGGTTTTTGATACATGTTCAAAAGTCTTCTTTGTTTTCTTAAACTCCGGCCAAGTCAAAATAGGCCAAACAAATTTTAACATAGGGAGTATATGGCTTCCGATGGTGTAACGAAGTTGGGCTCTTTACTGAAAATGCTTCTTCAGATTTGTCAAGGAAATAGGAAGCTTCCATTAAAATTATCATTCACAGAGTTTTATTCACTGTGCGTCCACAATAATACTGCTATCTTCTTATAAATTTTCCCACTTCATCACTGAACTAACAGGAAAAATCTGCACATGTACATATTTGACCAAATTTTATGAAACTGAGAGGAAATGGTATTAGCTGAGCACACACAATTTGACAGTTTCATAGGAATGAGAATGACCAGCAAGCTGTAATCTTTAAATGACCAGCCCAGTTCATATCTCCATTTCGATGATTGAAGGTTTAACAATAGCTATATTCTCTTAAATACTTGTCAAAAACTCATCTTATAATCCTGACCAAATGATATTACAGCAGCTTTCTTATACAAAAAAGTCTTTACCCAAAATTACAGAACAACGTACAAAATAGATATTTAATTATCGGCGCATGTTATTGCTATATGTTCCAACAATACAAAATAAGCAACACATTCAGCTTGATGTAAGGAAGAAGAGATTATTTTTCCAGAAAGGTACTTACGGTGCCAAATGACTGTTAACTAGAATGAAGTAGATTCTCCAAAACTTTCTCTCTCTCATTATGCGTGGGCATATCTCATACCTCAACTTTGAGATTTCCTGCACATAAAGCAAAAAAGGAAACGACCATGTAAATGCTGTTAGTTGACTTAGTTCTACTAACTGCCAAATTCATCTTTATCAGAACAGCATAATTCTCAACAGCTTGACCCCTGTCAACTATCCCTCAAATCAAAAAGGTTAAAACGGGAAAAACAGAAAGAGAGCTAGAACTTATTTGAACCAGTATATAAACACTTCCACCGAGCAGGTCCAGTGAAACATAGTAGCCTTCATCACAATTTTTGAGAAGTAACTTTTATCTTTGAAAAGGGTGCAGCCCTCAACACAACTATGATCTACATTGACGTAACAAGACAGATTTAGCACTAGGAACAACAAAAATATGACCAACACTAGTTAAGTGTTTGAAACTCAATAGACCATAAGAGAAATGGCAGTCAAGATGCCTTATTATTTAAGCTCGATTAAGCACCACGTAAGTAATATAAGAAACTAGAGATCTTTTCTATACCAACTTTGTCCAAGTAATGACAATGAGAGACATACCTTGACAGATGAAAGAACAAGTTTTGCATGTTTTTCCTGAAATTCTGTAAGATCCTGCCGAATGTTTGAGACTGTAGGAATATCAGACATCTCTGACTCATCTGCATACCAATAAACGTTACAGTTAAGCCAGTATCTTCTCACGATGGATGACTCAAGAAATCAAAAGAAGGTGCACATAATTGAACAGGGAAATGAAAATTGGTTAAAAATTATCCACACTCGGTGTTTGTTCCAACCAATGAAGCATGACACATGTCTTCACATATGTTTTTATTACTAAAGCATAGTAAATTCATACGAATTCTCACCTTAACTTATGACTTAACCTTGGTAAATCAGTATTTATGTGATACGTTTTTAACAAGAAAATTCAGTAACTAATTACATCTTCATTTTGTTCTGATTGCTTACAGAATAGCCGCTCATGAAAAGCTTCCTGAGCTTCAAAAAATGTGTCCAGGATTAAAGTACTCCCCCCACCCCTTCCACCGTGATCATATGAAAATAGTTGGTAATTGAGAGATCGGAGACGGCTAGATCTGATTTCTTCCAATTTGGAGTTTAAGCACAGTAAATGAATAAACTTCCAAATTAAACAATAACAATCTGCAAACACGAAAACGTACTACAGGAATTTGCAGATTAAGCACAACAAAATGAATAAACTTACAAATTAAACGATAACAATCTGCTAATACGACAATGTACTACATTTTTCTACTCATTTTCAGAGATGCTGGTAGCAATGCATGCATTAGAATGAGCACGCGGCACACAGAGAGAGAGAGAGAGAGAGAGAAAGAGATAGAGAGAAAGCGAGCAGAACAAGTACCTTGAAGTTGAAAATTCTGGAATGTTTCCCTAGTGATGCCCTTAACGAACTCTCTCAAGTCGTCAGTGACTCCAAACTTTTCGAGATCAGCCGGCGTAGGAATAGCAGAAGCAGTTTGAGGGGAAGTTGAGGAATCCACAAGGCTAGAGAGTGCAGCGGCAGCGGGAATTTGAAACTTGATCTGATCGGCGCGTTTAGAAGCTTCAGCAACGATCTCCTTAGAGCGCTTAGAAGCTTCGGCGGCAATCTCCTTCGAACGCTTGGAAGCCTCTGAAACGACGTCGGATAACTTAGCGGAGCCAATACTGAGCTCCTGTGTACGCTTAGCAGCTTCTACAGTGAACTCCTGTGATCGCTTCGCAGCTTCCTCCGCGAAGCTCCGTGCCTTCAGCCACCAATCCATTAAAAACCACTTCGAATCTTAAAGAGGATTATTTGGAAATATGAGAAAAAATAGTGAATGAATGAAATCGAATTTACTGATTCTAATTTTGATATATTTATTAGATAGATTCAGGGTACCCAAATAATACGGAATGATAGACTGGAGTGAAGTCTACGCTATTGACGGTGGAAGCGTGTAACGAGCTGCAGATACGAAAGATGGTTGACTTTGAAATATAAATGTATATTTACAAAGTAAAATTTCAATTTCAAATTAATTTCGCATATTCTTATGGTGGAAGAGAAAGTCTAAAAATTATGATAAGTAGTGGACTATGATAATGTACGGAATTAACCTAATTTTCTCTCATATTTGACATGTTTTCATTTTTTTTTAAAAAAGATTCTATCATAATTGTCTATTTTTTCATGATGTCTATATCATAAATAAAACCCCGCTGAGGATATATATATACGACAATTTCAGTCCATATAAGTGAAATGAATCCATTTTTTCCATATTAAATTAAATGAATCACTCATATTTTCTTAAATAGGTAAATATGAACTTCAATCTATTTAAGTTCATACAAATTTGAACAAAATGGATAAACATGAGAATTCATATATACCCATATATCACTCACTTGTCATAAAAATCCCTAATTGCACTATTTGTTTTTGAAAAAAAAAAAATGGGGGTTGGGGTATAGGATGGGTGGGGGTAGGGTTGGCAAAAAAAAGAAGAAAAGGGGTGGGGGTACAGGGGTGGGGTGGTAGGGGTTGAGGTATTAACAATTTAGCTTTGACTTAAATTTTTTTGGCTTTAGAAGATTAAAGTGGGTTACAACCATTTTATCCAAACCATATTTGACCAAATTCATATTTATCCATATTTTATATGGGTGAATTGTGACCCATATTTTATATGGGTGAATTGTGATCCAATCCATTTTAACTCAATCAATATTCAATCCATCAAAATTCGATTCAATCCACCCATTTACCGCCATCAGTAATAGGGGAAGGTCTTGTTACGTTGGATAGATATAAAAATTATCGCATGCATGAAAAATAGGCTTCAAAATTCTACTACTCCTATTATTTATGAAAATTTCTCTATTTAATTTCATGATCAAGTGGATTGATTTGGGTCTCATATTCCAAACAATCAAAGTTTTCTTTCTTCTTTCCCAACCTCTCTCTTTGTTAATTAAAGATTTTGAGAAACAAATGAAAGTTTCATTATGAAAAATCCAAACAATCAAAGTTTCAAAAAGTTTATATTCTGCAAATGTGACGGGTTAAAAGCACCTATTATGAGTTTATATTCTAATAAGAGAAGAACAATCCGGACAAACTTTGAGTTAATTCTATTCTGAATCTTCAGTGTAGTGATTTATTAACAATGGAGGTTATCTGCACAATAACTATGATTAAACATTCAAAAAGTTTGAGATCTGCTACTTTGAGCTTTAAACATCTTTTCTGTATGAAATAACAATTGATTGCTAAATGTCCACAATAATATTTCAACATGTATAATGTATGGTCTATATACCAAGAAGAATGAAGATGATGGACAACTCCGAAAACTAAATAAATCAAAATTTGCAGCAACCAAAGCACATTCTCCAGTGACAACTTCGCCTATTAAACTCTCTCTTATCGGCTGCCACCATCTTGACAGGGCTTCCAGGCCACTCTGAGGTTAGTCTGTTTGATAAAGAGTTAAACCTCGGTAAACATATGAGATATTGAGGTCAAGTGTTAGAAATAGTTTAGCATGCAGAAACTACTTACATAGGAAAGGCAAAAGATTTTGTGCTGTTGGTGCTACTCGAGCGTATAGAGATGTTATCATGACATTGCTTCGTTGCTATGACAACAAGATTCATGTCTTCACGATCTGGAAACTTTTCAGTATTCTGCTCTGCAAACAATGACGCTAAACTTCTTGGCGTTCCATTTTCAGTGCTGGTGTTGTTTTCAGCCTTTGTATTTTGTGCTGATGCTTCTCTAGAGATTGAATCTGATATGCTACTTTTGTTACAAGATGCTTCTTTGGAGACAAACTTAGATGTCATCGAGACTAGTTTCAGCTCTTGATCCTATAAAACGAGGTAACAACATATGGAGGTAGAGACACTATCAAACCCAAAAAGAAAAGAAAAAACTGAAACAGAACAAGTCAGGATTCAGGAACTGTGAAGTATAGAGAGAATACCTGATTCTCTTTTTGATCAACCAATTCTCTGTCCAAACTCGGCTGTTTTGGAACATCGTGGCAATAGGAAATGGCATCAGCAATCTCAGTATCCGATTTACCTTCCATCAACAGATTTTTAGAGTCATCAAACTGCTTAACAATGCCCTCGTACGATTCAGAAACTCTGTTCTCTAATTCTGCACTATTGTCCAGTTCATACTTGAGCATGTAATAAATATTATGGTGGTTCAATTCACAATTTTCCAAAGAACATTGTTCTCCTTCCATACATATGTCCTTGAAAACTTGATGGTTGCTGTCTTGAAGAAAAACAACTAATTCGGGTAGTTTGCACTCCATATAATTCAGATTTTACATTGCATCTTTCTTTCTCTGCAGTGGATAAAAGAATTGTCATGTTCTAGCATAATATGAAAGAACTACAGTACCATACATAAAGAAAAGCTTGAATCATATTGAATAAGTTGAGGGAAGACTGAGCTCATCATATGGCACCAAAATAAAATTACAGAAAAGAGCTCATTATAACGCGAAAGTCACCAACTCTTTTGTGATATTTCAAGATAACTTTAGGCATTTGACATCTTTTCCTGAGATGGACATGATAATGACAAGCAACGTTTACTGGGAATAGAAAATCAGGGTCACGGAACATCAGCATATGTTTACAGGAAGATCAGAGTCTTACACTCATCCGAGAATCCATCTTATAGACCAAAAACTAAAAAGGAAAGAAGCTAAAATCTGACTTCAGCATATATATGTCTACATGATGATAGATGAATGTTCGATCTGAGTATTAGCTTCGAGAAAATTGCAAATATATAAAGTAAATTCCATGTTATTGCATAGATCATAGGTGACATACCATGAGGGCTTATGCTATATCTACATCACCAGAAAGTGACATACATCTTCATGGGAAAAAAATAATTTGCAAATAAATAAATTCAAGCATTTCCTACCACCAAGACGTCAAGAATGGAAGTAATAAAGATTACAAAAAGAAAAGCATGGACAAGTAGAAAAATATGATACCAATCAACAAACCAAACCAGTGAAAGTGGAGAACCAACAACTAAGGCAGAGTAGATGACCTTAATTAATCCTTATATTACAAGGTCTCAACTGTTTCTTATTTTATGCCATTTTATTAAAGACACATTTTAGATTGAAAACCTCACAAAACACTCATGTAGCAGTTATATAAATGGTGCCCGTACCAGCTTACGCACACCTCAACTAAGACTAGGAAAAATGGAAAGAAGTTAGATCACCTAACGTTCTTTTGTCTCTGCTAGGATTTGAAGGTAAGACCTCGATCATAGTTCTCAATCCACTACCACTAGGTCACACCCTTGGTGCGTTGCATATATATACTTATGGAGTTTCCCAGAAATTATTGTTCAACAATCGTTGAACTACATCTCCTAATACAATAAATATTCATGACAACAACAAATAAATTACTTACACAAGGAAAATGAACATTTGAATAAATGAAGAAAAATACCTTTTAAATCAACAACTGATCGTAACCTGCAAACAAGCCATATACATGTACCAAAAAATCAGTTTGTTAATATCAATTTCATATATTAGGAAAAAAGAACGGTGGATTTATAGGGAAATCCATACTCTCTTATTTGGTAGTACAATTATTGCAATTTGTTATTAAAATCAAATTAATGGTTACGTTTTAAGTTTTCTTAGTTTTTGTGTCAATAAGAAATTAATCCTTCACTTACACTTTTGGACAATTCTTTGCGTGGGGAATGCTTAAATTAATTAGCCGACGATAGCAGTTTTTGTTAGTTAGAAGTAGTGCAACCTTTTTAATCATAGAATTGATATTTCATAATTGACTCTCTAAAATATATGATATTATAGTTTGTAGGGGTCCTTTGGTTCGGCGTACTAGGGACAAGATAATTAGGTCATTTTATTAGTAAAATAATTGTTTATAACTTTACATAGAGTATCTTGATTTCGACATTTGAATTGAACAAATATAAGAAAGGTCGGGGGTTGAGACATGTAGACCTGCTCAATAATTTCATATTTTGTCATTATTTTCTGTCTTATCGAAGGATTGTTAAATTTTGCTTAGCACAAATTTTATTTATTTTTAAGAACCATTTCATGTTTAAGAAACTTCGATTGAAAAGTAAGAAACTGATCATATAAAATGCATTAGATTGTACACAATATTTCAATGTTTTAATCTCAATAAATTAGGTGAAGAAGTGAAAAGATAGAAGCATTTGGCGGTTCAAATTTTCTAAGAAATTGTATTCCACCCTAGGAAGGAATAATGTCATATTAGATGATTACTGAAATTGTATATTAAATATTTGAGATGTCTCAAAATGATATAAATTAGGAAGAAGTGAGCGATTGTTTTAGATTTAAGCTAATAATAAAAGATATTTTGCATTAGTAATATAATTACATTTAATTAGTATTTTTATTTTTCAGACGACGAAATTGTTATAAATATAGTACATCTTTTATAACCCATGCAAGTTTGACTCACTTTCACCAACAAGAGTTTGTGGTGGAAACTTCATCCTTAACCAGAGATTTCGAGTTCTCCTTAGTACGAAGTCACCTTTATTAGAGAGCGTTTTATCCCTAATGTGAAACTTCTCAATGTGAATTCAGAATTAATCGGACTCTAATGTGGGTACTAGACATTGATTGAAAAAAAAAATCACTTTCATTTCTTATACCAACAATTGCATCCTATACCAAGCAACTTTTTATCCCAATCATAGACTTCCAAGTATATTTATTAAAGCTAAAGTTGGGAACTTCTAGTAATGTAGCAGCTAAGATAGGTACAAGTAGAACCTACTACATTAACAAGCCGTCGAGAATAAATCACTGAAATGTTACTTAGCCTAAATAATTTCCTCGAAAAGTTATCCTACTTATATACTCTATAGTAACATAAAATTATTAATAACACTAGCAAGAATGATCGAGTTGATTGAGCAGGTGATCTTTAAAATAAAATCTTTCACTTTCACAATTGAATTTGTGTTTTTTTCGAAATGATTTACCTATTAATTTCCGGATTCTCAATTTTTATTTCATTAATAACATGTCAACATGTTTTGCAATATCTATTTACAAAAATATGCTGATTCTTCAATTTTTTCTAAAGGCCCAGGCCGGCAAATGGATAGAAAGATTAAACCGTAATTAGCTGGAAATTGATGGGTATTTGGGTAAATTAAACCTTTCTTTTTAGTTGTAACGTCCCTTAAAGCATATTGAAATGAAATTATTTTTGAAAAGCCAAAAAATAGCGAATGCATATTTCCTTTTATAAATAAAGTCTAAGAAGAACCAAAAGCATTTCAAATTTCAATATTCTCAGAAATCGACAAATCCGACAATGTATGAGCCTCAGCAGTTGCTAGATTTGCAGGACAACAATGGCGGTTTCGGTGCCGGAGCTGACTCCAGGTTTTGGCTTTCCGGCGAGGACCGCTCTCCTACTCTCCGGCGAACTGATTCTTCTCTCTCTAATTCGGCTGCCGGAACCGTTGACCGCACCCTCTTCAATGACCTCGTCCAGATCGTCCCTCTTGTTCAATCTCTCATTGTAATCCTTTTTTTTTTCTTTCTGGGTCTGCTTTTTTCAGTTCGGTTATCTGGTGTATTATATTGAATTTCTAAAATTACCGAATGAGTAAAGTTTTGCTTGACCCGAGTTGTTCTTTGATCTTGAACTGGGTGTGAATTTTGAATTTTATTCATGTGATTTTTACAGGATCGAAATGCGAAGTCTTCATTTACTAGAAGGGGATCAATGACCTACACTAAAACGCCTTCAAGGGAGTCTCTTTACAAGAAGGTAATTAATTCCCTATTGGGCATATTTTTAGTCTGAAATCTAGAAATGATGATTTAATTTCAACTTGCTTGCAGTTACATTTTTAATGTTTGTATATAGATAGAAGCAACGATTAATAAACCCCAGTTCCCTGGAAACTCTTTCTATAACATTATGTAATTAATGCTTTACCTTCGTGGAAGCATTTTTCATAGAATATAGAAATTGCAGCCTTTTGTAGCTTGGGACTTTAGCATGTTGAATTAAATCTAAGATACCCCAAGTAAGTCCCGGTGGACTGAATTTTGACTTACCTTGGACTCTAAATTGTATGGCTTATAGGAGTACTAAGTAAAAATATTGTATGCATAACTCAATTTTCAGGTTGATCATTGTGTCATACCAGAAAAGGAAATAATACTAAGTACTTCATCCATTTTTCCAGCGAATGTTTCAAATTCTATAATGAACACACATTGTGAACTGTCTTTACTTTACTGACTTCTTTTCAGTAGTTTCAAGGTTTAAAGTAGGATGCAGTTTTCTTTAAATGAATAAGCTGTCTAAAACATAATTTCAGTTTGGTTTAAGTCTCAGACCCAGTTTTCACTTAGATCTCCTTGAACTAGTGATTGAATGCCTTATTGTCAAGAGTACTTTTTCCAAACTATTTTCCAGCTTGACAGGAATATAGACCCAGATTTATTCTCGAACACATGGAACCTTTTGTATTATGGTGTCCTGCTTTCTCATTGTGATGGACTCCTTGACAGTCAAAGTCTCTGCATTCAACATAATAACTTTTATTTGGGTCCATTCTTTGTCTTTTTGTATGTCTCTGTGTAAGCAAGTGAGGTACCCGAACTTCTAGACTTGCCAGGCATGGAGTACTGTTGGATCTTAACCTATCCCAATTTTGGCTTTGTCCCTGATACTGAAGGCTAATCCCGTGCTTGGATGTTCCCACTTGATGAGAAATAAGTGTTTTTGTTGGGAGGTCCCTCAAACTGAAAGAAAGATAGATATGAAGTACTAGAGATGTTGGATATGTTACAGTATTGCCACTTTGCAATCAGTGCAAAAGAATCTCTTCCTAAGTACCTCAGTCAATTGCAAACAACATAGCCAGGAAACATATATCTGATACAGTTTTTAGAAGTCATAAGATTAGTATTTTGACAAAATAATTTGTGTTCATCTGAAATCTACTTCGTCATATATCTGGACGGAGAAATCTGTTGGGAGACAGAAAACATCTCAGTCAAGCAAATCATAGAAAGTTCAATAAAGTAACCAGAAACGGAATGGTACTTATGCAATTCCTTACAATCCTTCTGAAAATTGCATTTCTCACTTTTCTTTTATATAATTATGCAACTGTAGCAAGTAAAACGCTGCTTCTGTCTAGCAACTAGTTTTTTTTTTATATAACTGTAGTGTCCGAGCCAACTTGTTGGCACCTCGACTAATTCTACGAGATACCTATCACCTCCACCAGTAACAAATACTAGGTAACTCTATCCACCAAGGCTCTGGCAGATGGAAAGAAATCACCTAGTATTTTTGTCTTTGGCATTTGATATGAGACCTCATAGTTCTCAACCCACTTCATTGACCCGTAAGCCACAACCTTGGGTGCTCTAGCAACTAGTATCTTTGTAAGACTAGGAAATTAAATTATTATCCAGTTGTGTAGGCTGCTTGCTTTTCAGATTAAGTGTGTGAGCGTTCTTTTTTATACTAATAATGTATAGAAGTCAGTTGGTCGTTGCAGGTATTTGCCTGTACTCATCTTTGGTGTTTAATCTTTAAAGTGGCTGTCTTGGAGATGCTTTAAGTCTTGTTTGTTTATTTATGCCTGATTTTTAGCTTGTCCTGACTACTGCAATGGATGATTATATTGTTGGTGGTCATCCATTTTTGGGATATGAAACTAGGCTATGGTTAAAGGATGGGAAATTAGAGGCTGGAAAACAAAGTTCAAAATGCTAGTTACCACTGCAATGGCAATGTGAATGTTACCAGAGCATGGAAAAATATGAATATATACCTTGGAATATTTCACTTGCATCGCATTTGTGGATAATTACTATTTGTGTGGAACAATAATGCGAGGCATCCTTCAGATTCATACACGCCAGCACAAATCAAATTTGCAGTCTAAACAAACTAAAGTAGAGTTTGCATCTAAAGGATTTAATATCTTACTCTATAAATGCCTTTGATATACCTTTTCCCTTCTCCAGCTCCATTTCTTCTCTCAGGTTAGTAGGTCAAGCCATCCCCATCAACTTGCTACAGTAAATAAGAAGTCAACTATGTTTCAGCTGAAATTGATCAAATATGATACTCCTATAGGCATGGCAGTTGGATTTGTTGTGTATGTGAATTAACTTCTCATCGCTTGCATATTCTTCTTTGTAAGGCTGTTATGCTAAGCAAGTTTGCTTGCTTATCTCTTGATTGCAATCAAACTATCATTGGTTTGTTTTGGTTCATTACATATGCTAACATTCACAACTGCTGCAGACCTCTGAAGCAAAAGGAAGGAATACAGCTCAATCAACGAAAAAACATAGGGACCAAAATAAAAATGTTGGTGGGGACCAAGATGGATGCTCTGATAACACTTCAATGCCTTCCTCAAGGTCATATTTGTCAGAAAAAGATAGAGAAGAATTGATGGCTTTGAGGGGGCAAGTGGAGGATTTGCAAAAGAAATTATCGGAGAAAGATGAACTTTTGAAGGAAGTAGAGATCTCAAAGAATGAAATGGCTTCTATTTATGCTAAACTAGATGAAATGAAGAAGGAATATGCAGAAAAGGACTCTTTACTCAAATCGACTCAAGCGCAACTATCAGATGCAAAGGTAATATTTAATGTCATCCTGCACCCTCTTCAACCCCAACCACAAAATAGAAAAGCGGAAGATGCAGATTTTTCTAGAAAGCCATTGTGTGGCTTCAGTTAAATGTCTCTCAGTTACTCTTTAGCCAATTAGCTCAACTTTGGTCCTGTGTTAGACAGACTAAGAAAATGGAGATTAAATATCCGTAATTTTCTGTTTAGTATCGAAGCAAATGCCAACTAGAAGTTTCAAGCAATGCTTTATGGTTAACTTTCCTGACGTGTTCACTTTCACATTACTGCACCTTTAGACTGACTCCTACTAGATCACCACTTAGATTGTGCTCAGATTTTCCTTGATGTTGTCCATTATCTCCATAATTTGATGGGTGAACCCCCACTCGTTGTCTTCCTTTTGCTCTTCTTAGGTTAAGCTAGCTGACAAGCAAGCAGCTGTGGAGAAGTTAGAATGGGAAGCTATGACTTCCAGCAAGAAAGTGGAGAAACTACAGGAAGATTTAGATGTGGTGCGGCAAGAAATCGCATGGTTCATGCAGTTTGTTCAACAATTGACAAAGAATGGTTCTAGGACTTTAGCTGAAGATTATGATGTTATCCCTTACTTGTGCGACAAGAACATTGAAAACGTAAGCTAACAATTACCTTCACCTGGTTTCTTGAATGTTATACTAACATTGTTATATATCTAATTATTATGTACATATCTTGCCCAATTTCTGGGTAGGTCAAATGCTATTAAGGACTTGATATATTTATCTTTTCAGCTTCTTATGTTGCATTGTAATTCTCAGATTTGTTTTGTACAGGATCAGCCAAATGAAATAGGAATGGAGGAAGTAGAGTTGGCAAGAGAAGCTTATATTGCAGCAATTGCCGCTGCTAAAGAAAATCAAGATGAAGCATCTTTTTCCGAAGCTGCCAAAGCAAGATTATATCTGCAGTCACTTGTTATAAGAACATAACATGGATTCTAATTGGGAAATTGTCTGCTATAGTTTGTATTATTACTATGCAAATGATGTTGTTCAAATAATTAACGGTGACAGTAAATTTCTGAAGTATAATTAGTTAGTAATGTGCTGTATTCTGAACAGTGTTATTGAATGCCACTTTTTTCTTTTTATATTGGTGTATGCATTTCAGTTCTCTTTCTCATTACTCAATTTTGTTGTTGCTGGAAATACGTAAAACATACTAAACAAGGAAAAAAATGTTGATCAATGAAAGAACGATCTATATAAAAATGTTCTTAAAGAGTTTGATGAATCCAGTAAGAACATGTCCTATGGGGAAAAGGGGGAGAACAAGGTGTCAAAATTTGCAACAGTGATGACGCACACTGCACCAAGCCTTATGCTTGCCAAAACGCGAGCCTTCTTCTTCTTCTTCGTCTTCATCATCTTCTTCAGGTTTTGGCATTTGAGCTGGACTGCCCATCAATTCCCAGCCCAACCTACAATTTTAGCGAAATACAGTTACTTATTCTGTGTTAAACAAGAGAGTATCAGAATTTTGAAGAAATGGCTATACTTACACAGGGAAGGCAAAGGAACCCGTGCTACCAGTGGAGTAATTAGAATCACTTGATTCCGCAGATGGAGTTGTTTTGCCATCACTAACCTCACCTATGTGACTGATCTCCTTAACAACAGCCGGTGGCCATTCATCTTCCATATCATCGATTCCTTTTCCCTCGTCCTGCCAATCACATGTAACAATTTCTGAATTCTAAAAGGTGGAGTAGAGGATAAGTGAGAATATTGTTGATCAAAAAGCGCCAAACACATAGACAGTCCCTCAAATTGTCACAACTAAACACCTAATGTATGCTCCAAAATGTGCATTCAGATTGGACTTACCTTATCGTCTGTAACGGGGATCTGTTCTTCAGCTGATTCAAAGCTATTTTCTCCATCTACACTGATCGTGTCGCTTTTACTTTGAGGAAGGAACTCTGGTGCATTCTCTACATATTTAAGCTGTTTTTCAACAATCCAACAAGAAAATATTTTGATCACATTGAGAGCACTCAGGAAATTACGCGAAAAAAGGTGAATTGAAGAAGATTCATTACCTTCCTACAAACAGATTTTGAAGTAACGTTAGCATGATCAATTTTCTGGTGAAATACTTCCGATTTTCTATCTTCCACTATATGTATTCCTCCATCGTCTTCAAAGCAAAACACTATATAATCTTCTTCTGAGAATCGAGGCCAGTTCGAGTCATTTTCTCCCTCCTTTCCACCCTTCTCAGCTGAAACTTTCACTATTTCCTTTTTCCTCTGTTCCATATTCTTATTCAACTTCTTCTTTCTATTCTTCCTGCTATTATCACCAATCGGATCGAACACCATTTTCCTACTCGGTTTCTGAGGCGTCATTGCGCAAAACTTATTCGATTCTTCCTCTACAAATGTACTAATAGATCAATTATAGATAGTACTAACAGAAAAGGAAAAAAACACTGTAGTACTCTAACAAAGAACAGAGCAAATAAAATTACCTAAAGGGAACCTGCAAGCGTAGAAACAAGATACCCAATCTCTAATTCGCCATCTAACAAGCTTGGTTACTGTGTATGGACTGCTCATTCTTATTCAATTAGCAAAAGAGGGAAGTTTGATTTATTTTTTTCCTTGAAGAGAGCAATAAGGAGAGGGAGTTATGGGATTTTTTGAATTTGAAAAGAAGAATTAAAGGAGGAAGAGATGGAAGCAAGAGAGTACAACTACTAGTATCCCATAATAATGACGGTTATAATTTCTTATAACATGCTATTATTATTGAGAGTAAAATGTGGAGATATATATGGCAACTTCTCCACATTCACTTTTATTCTTATAAAAAAAATCATGGACTTTTTATGATTTATTTGTATTTAAATTTATTATTATTAATTAACGGCATAAAATCACATATACCTACACTTAACTAATACAATCCAAATACGAAAAAAAGAAAAGAGAATAAAATGTTGTGCTTTTAATGCTACACGTGCTGTCGTTTTTGGATCACCATATTCTCGTGAAGGCGTTGAGTTTCACTTCTTTCAAAAGTTTAAACAGTGTATGTGCTTTATTTTTATTTTTTTTATTTTCATAAAGTCCATTGCTAAATTTGTAATAAAATTATTTTGGTCCTAATTTGTAAATTGTAGTATATATAAGGCAGATGCTAAAGTCTACTCTGGCAACAATTTATTCATAAAACTAAATACGTATAATTTAAATCAAATTAGTTTATTTTTCATGCATGCTATTTGAATATTTTAGCGAATATGATAATTTTTAATCTTGTGTGATTATACATTCATCTTAATATTTAAATCTTTGGAACATTCATCTAGATATACTAAACTTTAGCAGACCAATATTCGATATGTGTATCATTATGGATCTTACAATTGGGCATGTTTGGTATGAATGAGAGTATTTTTTAACTTTTCGATCAAAATATCTTGAAAAATATTTTATCTAGGAAAATAATTTCATAAATGACATTTCAAGTTCATCAATTCTTCCCCGTCCTTCCAATACCATCCTTCGATCTTCCATCTCCGCCACCTCCAAACCCTACTCCCATACCTATAGTATTTTACTAGATTACATATAAATATTATTGTAATACCAAAAAATAAATAATAGATCCACTTATTTTTTCAAAATAAATAAATCTAGGAAAACTTTTTCCTTTCTATCAAACATACCCTCAATTCATTAAAATTTGATTCTATATAATATATAGGAACATTGTTCATTTACTCTTTATCTTATCTGGTAAAATACCAAGCCTAATTATCTCAATTATTTGTATTTAAGCACCACAATCTCATATAGTAAAAAGGAGTATTGTAAACACCTTTGAACTTTTGAATTATTGACAATCTTAAAAACACTAATCTACTTGACTAACTTAACTTAGATACACACTCGATCTGCCACATGACATAACAAGTGGTTCAGACTCTTGTAAGAGCATGCGATTCTTAATAAAAAAAATGAGAGAAATGTTGAAAACACTCCTAAACTAGTGGAGAATTGAAGAGTGTATTTTACTTATGTTTCAAGATCGGAGGTGGAATTGAGTTTAATTAGTCAAGTAAAAATCTGTCTTTAAAACTGTCAATAGGTTGGAGATAAAACTAACAATTTACACCAAATTTAGAGGTGTTTTCAATACGTCTCTAGAAAAACAAATATTTAAAGACACTAAATATATAAAATTCAATTGATTATATAAAAAATGAGATCTTACCATAATTTAAAATTAAGAAAAAGTTTGATTTTTTATATGGGACAAAAATAATTTTCAAGATATTCAATTGAAATTGCTTTACCGAAATTTAGGGTGTATCGAAACAAAATAGGGTAAGGTTGCGCTTCGGACTCTACTTATAAATAAACTAACAATTGAGATGAGGAGCAATTCCCCGCCAATATTAGGTTTTTGGTCCTCCCCTCAAACGCCTAAAACCAATTGCAAGAATTCATTTCAACAACCATAACGTTATTCTTTCCCCAATAATCAGCGAGAGCAACCTTGTACGACCTATAAATCTCAGAAAAAGTAGTAAAATCCCAAAGGGAGGAGGAAATTAGAGAACCACCGGAGTATGGAAGAATCAGAGCCGAGTATGGAAGTGCGTAGCTTAACGGGCGAATCCATAGTTGTCTCGATTTTGCTGGAGAAAACTATTCAAGAACTCAAGCAACTCCTCAAGAAAACATTCCCACCGGCTTCAATTTCCTCAAATTTCCATCTCTTTCACAAGGCAATTTCTTACTATTCTTTATCTCTTTCATTTATTCTACAAATTTTACTAATCTTGTGTTGCTGCTTGATGATTTCTGTCAACTATGACGTTGCTGTGTTTTCATATTTGTTTTCTTGAAAGTTAGTTAAAACCCACATAACAGGCACTCGTTCTTGAAACCTTGTCTCGTTTGTTCTTCTTGTTTCATATTTATATGTTGTGGTATTTTCTTGAATCAGGGTGTCAAATTGGGTTTAGAGAGTAAGATGAGTGACCATTCAGTTGGGTGTGCGGAATTTCTTGTACTTGTTCCCTATACAAAGATAGACAGACAACAGAACAAGAAAACTGAGACACCTGCAACTTTATCTATCCCAATTGATGATTTCTGTCAACTATGATGTAGGCGTGTTTTCGTATTTGTTTTTTTGAAAGTTAGGTTATACCCCACACACAACAGGCACTCTTTCTTGAAACCTTGTTTCGTTTGTTTTTCTCGTTTCATATTCATATTTTGTGGTATTTTCTTAAATCAGGGTGTCAAATTGGGTTTAGAGAGTAGGATAAGTGACCATTCAGTGGGGAGTGGGGAATTTCTTGTACTTGTTCCTTATACAAAGAAAGACAGACAACAGAACAAGAAAACTGAGATACCTGCAACTTCATCTATCCCAGTTGATGATTTCTCTCAACTATGATGTAGGCGTGTTTTCATATTTTGTTTTCTTGAAAGTTATGGTATACCCCCACACAACAGACACTCTTTCTTGAAACCTTGCCTCATTTGTTTTTCTCCTTTCATATTCATATTTTGTGCTATTTTCTTGAATCAGGGTGTCAAATTAGGTTTAGAGAGTAAGATAAGTGACCATTCAGTTGGGAGTGGGGAATTTCTTGTACTTGTTCCCTATACAAAGAAAGACAGACAACAGAACAAGAAAACTGAGACACCTGCAAGTTCATCTGTCCCAGTTGGTGGCTCAACTCTGAAAGAAGCTGAGACAGCATGGTCTGACATGATGGAAGACTTGTCTTACTTGAGTAGCATATCTAGGAATGAAAATCAGAACGAAGTTCTTTTGGATGAAACACGTTATAGAGATTCAGATGGACACAATTGCAGTGTTCCGATGAATTGTTCTTCACAGGTTAAGCGCAAGAGAAGCATCAAGGATGATAAGATGGAAGGACATGCAGATGAGCTAGTCCTTAGCATACTAAAATCATCTTCCAATGACATGGATGACGAGAAAGCTAAGATATTTGTTCAGGTTTTAGCGTCTATAAATTGTTTTACCGACCCGGATTCAGGCAACTGTATGTGGGAGGAAGCCAACAGAAACGACAACGTATCTGATCCATGTTCGAGTGGTAGTGATTCGTGCGGGTGTCCGAGGTGGTTGAGGAGAATAAGCAATATATTTTCTTTTTTAAACATCTATTCAGCTTCCTTACAACTTCAGCAGGGACAAGTTACCTACTCCAGTCTGAAGGGAGCACTTGATCGTCTCTGTCTGTTTGGATTTCGAGCTGGTGTCACAGACATCGAGCAACTTTCCCTATTTTGTCCTAAGGTACTGTGTTGAACTTCTGGCTAGTTTAACAGTTTTCATCCCCTACCTACTTTGACATATTTCAACATTTTTATCGATTAGTTTCACATACTCTTGTCACACTCTGACTTTTGAGCTGTGGCGTCACTCATTCATTTTTGACAACGGATAAATGTTGGAGGGCCTTGCAGAAGTGCCTCCGGATGTTCACAAGTATGTCACAGGGAGCTTACAACTGGAAAGGAAGTACTGTAATAATAAAGTCTGAATAGTTACTCAAGTTGAACTTATGAACTTAGGAGGACTACCATAGTCTACAGAGTTCTGTTTACTCTTTCCAGAGTAGGGGTTTCTCTTTCTGGAGAACACCAGTGGTGCTAAAAGATATCTCACTTACCCTACTTGCATATTTTGTTTTAGTGAATCATGAATGTACGATTTGATCTCAGTATCCCTTCTAGGAATTTACAAGCTCTTACATTTTTAATTTCGCTTATGCTTCTAATCATTTATCCCATTCAGTTCTCTTTATGTATCACCATATCCAAATGGATTTTGAGGGGTGTCAGGTTGTCAATCCCCCCACAATCTTTTGAAGTTATATTCTTTCCCTTCTAAATTTGCTAAATATGTTGATATATCAGTTAGAAATGGCTTTGTCGTCCCCCTTCTCACTACCGCAATTCAACTTTGAGGTCTGACTAGACCACTTATCCAGGACTATGAACTTTTTTTTTCAAGCACTTATGCCTTATTTTCTTTTAGGTTGTACACATTGTTGATGATGATACCGTGGTTAAAAATTTCAAGGATGGTATTAATATTTTCAGAAACTCAACAACAAAGGATGAACAGAGTGCAAGTATGTTTAGTTCATGTTTAACTCTTTGATTTAGGATAATGGCTGCTTGAGCACTGAATAAGTCTATTTTTCTCCTTTTCTGCTGAGTAGCTAAAAAAGGTGTTACCATATCAAATGTTCTCCGCTCAATGAAGAAAAGGGAATATGCATTCCAAACAAGTCTTTTGAAGTTAGTCAAGTTGTTAAAGGTATGCCATTTCTCACTTTGTCCAGGCATCCTCAAATTTTTTAATTTGAAAGTTAACTTTGGTGTTGTGCAGTATCCAAATGTTTGGAAATTCAAGTACTTAAGATGCAGAATCGCAGTCGTGAAACATTTTTCTTTATGCCTATGTGTTATCATGACATGCATGTTTTATGCTGTGTTGAGTATTTATCTTGCAAGTCCAACTACATTTTCCTGTTTATGGATGTGTTGGCATATCTAACTTGGTGTTTCAGACTACAGGACTCTTGTCTGGTGACTTCATGACCAATTTAAAAGATGGGGTTTTCATCCTGTTCTTTCTTACTGTATGTAAATGTTTACTAGAGTCAATTTTTGGCTGAACTTTATTTAATTTGTGTTTATGCTAAAGTCCTTCACTAGTGTATTAAGTTGCAGCTACCTTTCAAAGAAAGGAACTTCTGAAGAAATATAATGTCTAGCAAGTAAAATTGTTTGGCACTTGTGATCTCAATATTCTTTCTATTGGAAATTACTTAGGTATTATATGGTGGGTAATATTATGAAGTTCTGGGTTTAGCTTAATTTTATCGATAAGCATCTCTTTATAATGCTGCAGATCTTAGTGCCCCTTTTTCTTAAATAAAATAAAAATAAAATATCAGTGGTGTCTAGCATCTCGATTAATCAACCAGGTAGCATGTCTGACCTACAAGCACAAGTTAGGTAATCATGCACCAGAGCGCTTGGGCTCAAGCAAGTGTTTATTTGTATTTATTTTCTATTAAGTTGTTGATCCTTTTATATCCATTGTTCATTTTGATTGTTCAATGTTATGAGGTCCTTCATAGTTTGACTGTTTTAGCCACTTCTTTTTATCCGGGCATGGAGCCTGCTGGTCTTTCACACAAGCAGAGTTGAATGATATTGACCATTTCATTGTGACACTTTTTGTATGATTTAAATTAATAAATTACTAATTTTGTAATGCAGCGTCAAAATGGAAATGAGTTCTCTAAAATTTCCCTGGAAGATTTCATTACCTTTGTGAAGCAAGGTGGTATTGGTGCTACAGGCATTGACACGAAACAAGCAGGTTCTCATGCCTTTGAAGCAAACTGTTGTGTAAGTCTTAAAACCGTGCATTAAGCCTTTTGTAATTGATGCTCTCTTAATCCATCATAACGTGCTACTTCTATGCAAATCTTTCCACAAATCTTTTTTATTTTTTTGGGTACATTTGCAGTTGTGAGAATCTCCAGTTCACAACTTTCTCTGCATTTGATTTTTTACTTTGTAATTCTTCTTCACTAGAAGTGCTTGCATGAGCACTACAAATAACTTAATCTTTGTTTCTTCAGAGGTCAATCAAGCTTATGAAGGAATTGGTCATTGCTAATATAGGCACATAAATGATGGGAACTTAGCAGAATTCATCTGCTCTTTTGTTCTAATTATTTGTCACCTTTTAAGATGCTAGCGATAGATATCTTCTCTTGCTAGAACAAATTCCAATTGGATAATTAGTGACTGATATTTCTAGAAAGGGGAATTTTCAATGAAGTGGGTAGGTGAAGGATATAAAAAGGAACACTTGTAGTTGCCTGTTTCAGTGGTATAGCTAATAGCAGTGTCTTGAATGACCTTTTATCAGTGCAAGATTCCCTTGGTTATTGTGGTCCTTTTTTTTAATAGATGACAAAGAATTGTAAATGATTTAAGTTTAAGACCTGAGGAGTTCTGCAATTTTGATAAGCTTTTGACATGCAGGATACAAATCCTATGACACCTTTGGAAATGGTGGAACATCTGAGAAAGGGGATTGGATCTGATGGACAGGTTTTTACCTTGTTGCAGTTTCTCTTTCACATTATTCTTCTCCCCTCATGGCAACTACATATATTCCATTCCCTTTTCTTATGGATGAGTTATCCCAAGAGAGCGATTCATTGCGATGCTGTCGGATAAAGTGGAAGCCCTCACTTCAGTGGACATGAACTTCAATTGTGAATGACTTCAATTTAGCTACTGTACGGCCAATTATTGCTGTAAGAGCTAACCCACGGTTATCCACCATTATTTCTGTTCCTGGTGCAGGTTGTTCATATTGAAAATATCACTGCCCGCAATGCCACCTATGTTGAGATCCCAAGTGCACTTTCAGAAAGCACAGTATTGGCATTGAAAAATATTGGAATTACCAGATTATACAGCCATCAGGTAATATGCTGGTCTATCTAATATAGTTTCCCTTTAAACAAAACTTTTATCCAAAACTCTCTAAGCATTATAAATCTGCAGGCTGAGTCTATCCAGGCTTCTCTTGCGGGAAAAAATGTTGTTGTAGCTACCTTGACATCCAGTGGGAAATCTCTTTGCTACAATGTGCCAGTTCTGGAAGTATTATCCCAGAATTTGTCAGCATGTTCTCTATACCTCTTTCCTACAAAGGTTCTTTGCTTTATACTTTCCAAGCTTAATTGTTGAACTAGTCTCACTGAAGTCTTTTGCCTTTATATATTCTGCATATGTTTGTTGGATAGGCTTTGCGTCTGCTAAGAAATGCCTCATTCCATTGTAGTCATTAGCACCACTGTGGCAGCTTCTACATTGTTTGCGTTGTTAATGCAGGCTTTGGCACAAGATCAACTAAGGTCTTTATTAAACATGACCAACGAGTTTAGTGCTGACCTCAGAATTGGTGTATATGACGGGGACACTTCTCAGATGGATAGGAAGTGGCTGCGTGATAATGCTAGACTGGTATTTAGTAAGTTTTGATGTTTAGATAGGCTGAGATTTTTGTTCTGGTCCTTTCCTAGGTTTGTCTATTTCCTATCTCTCCTTTCCCTTTTCTTATGCAAGTACTGCAATTTCATCTGTTTTTTTCAGTTGATCACAAATCCTGATATGTTGCATGTCTCAATCTTGCCATGTCATAGACAATTCAGTCGAATTTTATCAAATCTTAGGTAAATTTTCTTGATCATTTAGTCCTTGTTTTGTTTCACATTACTACTGTGTTTGAACGTTTCCTGGTCCATTCTTTTTCTTTGGTCGAGTGTCCCTGGAAATGATCTTTTCTTCTTTTTTCCTTTTTAAGTCAAATTTTGACACTTGAGTCTCATTTGCATGTCTCAGGTTTGTCGTTGTTGATGAAGCTCATTCGTATAAGGGGGCATTTGGATGTCATACTGCTCTTATTTTGAGGAGACTTCACCGACTTTGTTCTCATGGTACCTTTTCCCTTTTGTCTACTGCTGCCATGAGACCTCTTTATCTTTTTCTATGTTTTGTTTGTGCCTTTTATGAAAAGTCGACCTTTTATTGATTTCTCATGCAGTGTATGGCAGTAATCCTTCATTTATATTTTCTACTGCGACTTCTGGAAATCCTGTGGAGCACTCAAAGGTATTCAATAGCATGCATAGTCTTACTATAAATAATCTTTAACTATTCTAGGTAGTGGTTAAAGAGTTACAGTTGTATCTGTATGGCTTACATTAAAACTAGAAGAAACCTTCTTC
The DNA here is from genome assembly GCA_029582685.1 of Solanum piurae. Classification (NCBI taxonomy): domain Eukaryota; kingdom Viridiplantae; phylum Streptophyta; class Magnoliopsida; order Solanales; family Solanaceae; genus Solanum; species Solanum piurae. Next base: position 52,671 of record JAJOOO010011310.1, read on the forward strand.
TAATATCTAAATAGCTAAGACCCACTTGTAAAATTCAATCACAAAACTTTCTTCTACATGCCAGGAGGGTGGGTGGGTTGGTTAGATGGATCAACCCTTCATTTCTAGGCTAAGAATTATAGACAAAGCTCACCCACTAATTCTACCAACATATTACAAGAGAGCTGCTTTAATGTGTAAAGTTACCTATTTAAAAAAAAAAAGAGCTGCTTTAATGTGCTGTTTTTTTAATTAGAATGTTTAATTTCATTTTTTTACAAAAATGTTATAGTAGCAGTATTTACTTGAATGGTAAAAGAGTCGTTCAACTTTTGATGGGAAATTTGGTCTTTCAACCTTTTCCTTTGGGGCTTCCCACTTATATTGTGTATGTATAATATAATATAATGTTTTTCTCAAAATCTAAGCCATTTTTATCTTTTGCGTAAGCAGATGCTTCCACCTTTATCTGTGGAATTCATCTAAACCTGAAGTCTATGAAGAACCTCGTAAATGCTTGCATGTTATATACTTCAAATAGAGGGTTCTCATGTCTATACTCTTATCATTTCAGACTAGTTAGTATTTGTTGATCATTAAAAATCTCATCTCATCGCTGTGGGGTTATGTAGGAGCTCTCAAATCAACCAACAATAGAGTTGATTCAGAATGATGGTAGTCCATCCGGCTCAAAGCTTTTTATGTTATGGAATCCTCCTTTGCGCCTGAAAAAGGTAGGTTTCGGATAAAGACCTATAGCTCGCGTTTATTCAATTGGAAGCTGTTTCCCGTCCTTTGAGGTACTTTTATCTTGCAGATCTCAAAGAGAATTAAGACTGGCATTGATGATGGCTCTGTTGACAAGCATCTGATTGCTAGAAGATCAAGGTAAAAACCATTTGCTGCTTTATGTCCACTGAGAATTTGATACAGATCTCAGTTCCCCAAAAAAAGAATTTGATGCATATTGTGAAGACCTGTATCTTTTCTTCCCTACGAAGTGGATCATCCTCGCTGCATCAGGAAGGAAGCAAGTGCTGTTTCATTTCTAGACATACAAGAATATATACCAGGATTTATTCTTCAAAGCGTGACCAATTTGTTAAGAAATTTGAAAGGGAAAAAAAGATGTAGGCTTAGGAAACAACATATAACATGATACTACCAATTACATGCCTATTTGGATGGAAGTGAATGAGTGGTTAAAAATACAAGGAAGATAACACTGTATCTATAAAGAAGTTGAATGAGAAGATATTGGCCGAGTAAATTACGAGTCAAGTAGGCTATGTGGAGAGAATACATCTAGATATTACATTAAGCAATGAACTTGTAAGAATTCTGAAGAAATTAGGGTAAAGCTTAGGACATCAGTTCTCCTTTGAAGTTTACTGAAGCCCACTGTAAAGAACGCTCCCAATGAGGATAACTAAAAGCAAGGCATACACTATGCATTTGTCAAACATGAGGCAGGTTATACCCCCATGTCAGCAAATTTGTTTGGATGTTGTACACGTATATGAGATCTTGGTAACTTGTTGGCAGAGACTGGTTGTATTGTGTATTGTCACCATGCATTGGCAGGGTAGTAGCAGGAATACTTTCTATAACTTATGTGAATATTCTACGTATGAAAAAAATTTGTGATGAAGATACTGACTCCACCGCTACTTTGGAGTAAATGAACATCTGAACCTATAAAACTAGATTAAACTGGATAAGGCTACTGCATTTAATTAGTAATGGCATTTGGTTTACTGACAAATATTCTGAAATAGTTTTTTATGAGATTTCTTACTGCTGAACATGTAAGAATAGCTATTGCCTTCATTGCAAAAAGATATTAAGTATTCAAACTAGCATTAGCAAACTTTTCTTCTGCCTTACTAAGAGGGCTGTGTTAGATTATTAGTTAGTGCCAGGTACCTCGCCATAATCTTGCACCTTGACTTTTTCATATGTTCCTTATATCTCCCACTTTTGTCCTTATTATGCATGTGATTCACTTCATCACTCCATTAGTTGGATGCTTGAGAATATGTTAGATTCTTGGAAGTTGGACCTAACAGGGATGCTCTTACCTTATTTCCCCATGCATTTTCTTCCCTTTTTTTTCTTTCTTCTTTCGTTATTTCATGATCTTAGAGAAGTGTCTTAATATCTAACAGCATCATGTCCATCTCTGTCGCAGTCCCATTTTGGAGGTTTCTTGCCTTTTTGCAGAAATGATGCAGCATGGTCTTCGTTGTATTGCATTTTGTAAAACACGCAAACTGTGTGAGCTTGTCTTATGTTACACGTAAGTGAAATTCCATTATATAGTTAAATTGTTCATTCTCATTTATCTTCTATTAACAGTTTAGTATGCTGGAATATTTTGTTGTCCTAAGGCGTGAGATTCTTCAGGAAACAGCACATCATTTAGTTGATACTATATGCGCTTACCGAGCTGGTTATACTGCTGAGGTTAGGATCTATAACTTGGTTAAGGACAGTTTGTTCATCCTCTTTAGTTAATCTGTACCAAGGAAATTTACTTATACAAGTATTTTTCATGTTGCTCTAAACTTGCTTACGGGACTGGCTTGTAAAATGAATTTAACTTTGTTTCATTTTCATCCGTTTTAAAGCACCCATATCCCACTTGTTCAATAACTTACTCGTGGCTGATGCTCTTCATAAATAAAATAATTTGTCGCTAATGGTATACTTCAAACTAGTCTGCAAATTTGCCAAATAATTTCTGCCTCAGATTCTTGAAAATGAATGAGTTGAAAGAGATTTACAATTTATTTTTTCTCATTAGACCTAAGAATCCACTTAGAGATAACTTTCTCAGGATACAACCAAAGCACTACACCTAATTCCAATAATATTGATTCATTTAATTAATTTAACACTTACTCCATGGAGTTAAAATTTATTCCAAACTATACAATGTTAATTACAAGTGTTCCCATGACTTTGTTATACTCGTGTGGGTCCTGCGTGAGTCGAGTTTGATAAAATTGCATCCTTAAGCTCGAAATTATTGTCCGAATTAATTATAGAAATTCACCGGGCTTCACAGATAACTTTCTTGTTAGGAAAGGTTTAAAGTAATGTTACCTACCTATCAGAACAGGAAAAAAAGTTTATCTCTACTAAGCATTTCAAAGCCTTGGATATGCTGATTCCATGTTAAGTCATGTTACTACCCCAACATCTTTGTTGGCTCTATCTAATCAGTTGGTTGGCTACTTGAATTTTCACCTTGTTGGTGAGGGTTCGATTCCCCACCTTGTAATCCTCTCCCCCATTTCCACTTTCCCCTTTCCCTACCCCCAATTAAAAATATAAAATACAAAATCTAATCTTCTGTCACCGTATTTTCTTTGCCGTATATGAAATTTTGATACTCGTTATAATAGCTAATTCTCGCTTCCGTAGTTTCTATTTGGCACTTATGCTTATTGTTCTAACATATAGATTAAATTATGCATACTGGCAAAAAGATAGTTTGACCTTAGTTCTTCATGGAGCAGGATCGAAGAAGAATTGAGCATGACTTTTTCAATGGTAGTATATGCGGTATTGCTGCTACAAATGCTCTTGAATTGGGTATTGATGTAGGACATATTGATGCCACCCTACATCTAGGCTTTCCAGGCAGTATAGCTAGGTAGTACTATTTGTTTGTGTCCCTCCGAAGGTTTACACTTTTATTTTGATACTGAGATTGTATATTTCTTCATCAAGTCTGTGGCAACAAGCAGGAAGGTCAGGCAGACGGGGAAATGCATCACTTGCTATTTATGTTGCCTTTGAAGGGCCTTTGGATCAATATTTCATGAAATTCCCCCAGAAACTTTTCAGGGGACCAATTGAATGTTGTCATATAGATGCAAGAAACCGGCAGGTTGTTTTGATTTCTTCTTGGGTTTTCTTGACCTCGCTCTCATTTTCAGTTTTAGTGATTGAGCCATGTGTTTAGTAGGGAATTCACTTAACATTGAAAAGCATATGACTGGCAGGTTCTTGAACAGCATCTGGCTGCTGCTGCTTTTGAACATCCACTGAGCTTGTCTGATGACGAGAAATACTTTGGTTCTGGATTGGAGAGTATCATAATGGCACTTAAAAACAAGGGGATCCTGAGTACAGATATATCACGTAGTGCTACAGCTAGATTATGGAGCTACATCGGGTTGGAGGTATGATCCTTTGAGTGTAGTGTTAAACGATACTGTGCTTGTGAGCTGGGTGTGATTAGCTTTTCTAAACCATTCTATGCTGTTACCAGAAGATGCCCTCAAGTACCATTAGCATTCGAGCCATAGAAACTGAGCGGTACAAAGTGATTGACATTCAAAAGAATGAACTCCTAGAAGAAATTGAAGAAAGCAAGGCTTTCTTTCAGGTAACTAATATCAACTATATTCAGCAAGTTCTTGTGATTATTCTTATTGGCAGAAGGCGGAAGAACAAAACCATAAATAGGAAAAAAGAGAGGGAGAGAGAGATCATCATTGTTGTTTTATTAGGAAAATATATATTTAGACTGGTTTAGAGTCGCCACTTAATTTTTTAAGAAAAATCAAGAAAACTGATTTTCAATAGATTAAAACAGGAAATCAATTGAAAATATTTAAAGGGGGTTCGAGGTTCTTATTAATATTCTAGGAAGGTTTTTAAAGCACCTAGAATATCCACTAATGTGGTTATCCGACAATTAATTATTTGGCTAAAATATTTTAACTTAACTTGATTTGCAAAATTGAACTATTTTATAGTTAGAACTACTTTTAAAGGGGAAAAAGGGGGAATATTTAAATATTATCTAAGTGAGCCATCTTGCAAAATTATTTCTTTAAGTCTTATTAAGCGATGACTGATTCAGTTAAATTGTTAAA
>JAJOOO010011311.1:0-83189 GCA_029582685.1 Solanum piurae
CTCATGTCGACCCACTCCTTAGGCCATCAGTCTAGTGGTCTTGGTTTCGCGACCTCCCTCTCGGGCAAGCCGAAAACACATGGGTGACTTTGTATTTGCAACTACAAACCCATTAAATTAAACCACAACCACTAGGTGACATCACCATTAAAACACATCTAACCTATAAGCAAGCAAGACCAAACAATAATATCAACACATATTTGCTAAATCACACCCCAAGAATGGTGGTTTTTAGCCACACATCAAGAAATAACAAAATACACCTAAAATGATAGTGAAATCAAATGATAAGAAATTAAACCTTGATTCAAGCAAAGGAAGAAGAATAAAGAAGACCCACTTCCAACTTGGGGAAGATGAACTCCTTTCTTCAAGTTTCCAAAACCCTCTCCAAACTTGAGAGTAAAAAATACTAAAAATTATATTGTCTAAAATTTGATACTAAGCTAAAAATCTGAACGAGTATTTATAATTTTCAAAAATCTGTGCTGTGGTGGATCACTCGGTGATTTTCCCTTTGGTGTAGTTCATCACCGGCTTGCACTATCCTTCGGCATCGTCATGCTCTGGGTCATTGGGCGACATAGTACTGCTTCGCGGACCATCTCGGCGATGCGCCGACTGCTCCATTTTTTCGCCGACTTGATCCCTTCCTTTAGGGCTCAGCACACTGGAACAAAAGGCGAAGTGAGACCCTTCGGTGATTCACCAAGTGGACTCGGTGATCCTCATGTCTTCATTTTCTTTTTCTTTTCAACCTTTTCATTCTTTTTTTTCGAAGTAGTATCCATGCTTTCCTTTAAACTTCAAATACCTGAAACTTAAAGGTTTTCATCAGATATTGAGATAAAATAAGCATTTGAGGACACAATTTCTATTAAAATATAGCCCTAAATGAGTACAATTTGTGGACTCATCAACCTTATCTTGAGCATCCTTCACTAAATCAACCCCCAAAGGTTTCACATCTCCAGCCTCGAACCATCTTATGGGTGATCTACATCCCCTCCCATAAAGTGCCTCAAATGGTGCCATATCAATGATGGAGTGATAACTATTATTATAGGAGAATCACATGAAGGTAAGAACTTGTCCCAATGCCCTCCAAAATCAATCACACATACCGTCAACATGTCTTCTAACACTTGAATAGTCCTCTCGAACTGTCTGTCCTTCTATGGATGGAAGGCTGTACTAAAAGTGAGTTGTGTGCCCAATTAATCATGTAACTTCCTCCAAAACTTGGAGGTAAACTGTGTACCACGGTCTGAGATGATAGAGAGGGGCACCCCATGCAACCTCACTATCTCTTTCACATAAACCTTAGCCAATTGTTCAACATTATAATCTATTCTTATCGGAATAAAATGGGCTGATTTAGTCAATCTATCAACCACTACCCAAATAGAATCAAACTTCCCCAAAGTCTTGGGAAGACCAACCACGAAATCAATGGCTATCCTTTCCCACTTCCATTCCGGAATTGGCATTCTCTGGAGCAAACCTGCAGGCCTTTGATGCTCATTTTACTTGTTGGCAATTTTGACACTTACCACAAACTCCGCTATGTCCTTCTTCATGCCCGGACACCAATAAATTCGCTTCAAATCTCGATACATCTTAGTCACACCCGAATGAATGGAATATCGCAAACCATGGGATTCTGTCAACAATTTCTGGATTAATTCATCGACTTGAGGAACACAAATTCTTCCTTTAAAACTGAGCACACCTTCCGCATCAAGAGTGGTCTCTTGTGCCTTACCAATTGCAGTCTTCTTCTTAAGTTCATTCAAATTTTCATCCTCAAATTGCTTGGCCTTGATCTCTTCAATGAACGTGGCCCTAACTTCAATGTTAGCTAACACCCCTCTTTTTTCTGAGATGCCCAATTGCATGAATTTAGACTCCAAGGTCTGAATTTCCTTAGCCAAAGGTCGCGTGGTTACACTCAAGCAAGCTACACTACCCATACTTATCATTTTTCGACTCAAAGAGTCTGCCACAACATTAGCCTTACCCAGATGGTATAGAATGGTGACATCATAATCCTTGAGTAACTCCATCCACCTTCGCTATCTCAAATTCAAATCCTTTTGAGTGAACACATGCTGCAAACTACAATGATTAGTAAATACCTCACACTTAACACCATAGAGGTAATGCCGCCAGATCTTAAGAGAAAACACCACCGCTGCTAACTCCAAATCATGTGTTAGATAATTCCTCTCATGCACCTTTAATTGACGCGATACATGAGTTATATCATTCTGGTCCTACATCAACACATCACCTAAACTAGAATGTGAAGCATCACAATAACCAATAAATTTTTTACCTTCAACCGGTAATGCTAGAATAAGTGTGGTGGTCAAAAGAGTCTTGAGCTTTTGGAAGCTCTCCTCACATTTTTCAGTCCATTCAAATGGTATCTCCTTTTTGGTCAAATTTGTCAAGTGAGTGGTAATAGAAGCAAATTTCTTCACAAATCGACGATAGTAGCTAGCGAGCCCCATAAAATTCCTAACTTTCGTCACAGAGCTAGGCCGAACCCAATTCTTAACCAACTCAATCTTTTGAGGATCTACCATTACCCTTTCTTTCGAAACTATATGTACCCAAGATGCAACAGAAGTCAACCAAAATTCACACTTAGAAAATTTAGCATACAACATTTGTTTCCCAAGAACACCCAAAACAATATGAAGATGGTCGGCATGCTCTTCCTCACTCTTCGAATAGAGCAAAATATCATCAATAAAGACTATGACGAACGAATCAAGAAATGGCTTGAACACCCCATTCATTAAACTCATAAAAGCGGCGGGTGCATTAGTCAAACCAAAAGACATAACTAGAAACTCATAGTGCCCATAACGGGTTCTAAACGTCGTCTTGGACAAATCCTCAGGCCTAATTTTCAACTGATGGTAGCCAGACCTTAGATCAATCTTGGAGAAAACTGATGCACCTTGCAATTGGTAAAAAAGATCATCTATTCGAGGTAAGAGATACTTGTTTCAAATAGTGACCCTATTCAATTGCCGGTAATCTATACACATTCTCATACTACCATCTTTTTTCTTAACAAACAAAACTGGAGAACCCACCCCATGGGGAAGCACTAGGGCGGATAAATCCTTTATCAAGAAGTTCTTGGATTTGAGCCTTAAGCTCTCTTAATTCTGCCGGAGCCATGCGATATGGAGGGATAGAAATGGGACGAGTACCAGGTTCCAAATCAATGCAGAAATCTATATCTCTATCCGGAGGCATACCCGGTAAATCAATAGGAAACACTTCTCTAAATTCTGACACCACAGGAATAGACTCAATAGATGGAGTCTCAACCTCAACATCCCTAATATGGCCAAATAAGCGAAACAACCCTGCCCTACTAGTTTCCTAGCCCGAATAGAGGATATGATATTAGCTTGCTTAGGCTTCTACACCCCTTCCCACTATAATTTTTCCCTTCGTAGAATTTCTAGAGTTACAGACTTAGTATTACAGTTAAGAACAACATAATAGAGGGACAACAAGTCATGCCTAAGCTTATATAAAAGTCAGTTATATCCAAAACAACCAAATCAGCCCAAGGTTGTTGACCCATAAACAAAATAAGACAAGCACAATACACATGGGTGACTATGACAGACTTTCCAACTGGGGTAGAAACATAGATAGAGGCATCAAGTATATCACAAATCATAGCAAATGTTGCGGCAAATCGCACGGACACATAATAATAAGTAGAACCTGGATCAAATAACATATTAGTCATCCGGTCACAGACAAGAATAGTACATGTGATCACTGCGTCAGACGCCTCTGCCTCATTCTTGCCCGGAAAGGCGTAACACTGAGCCCTATCCTCATGTCACGCGACTTCCCTGCTTGGCTGCACGTTACCCATGCCTGTGTTACCATTTCCTCTACCTCCACGGCCTCGCTGATTACCTCCTCACCCACCTTGTCGATGCCCTCGACCATTATTACCATTTCCCACGGGTACCACTGCTCTAGACTGCTGTTGTGCAAAATCCATCATGTGCGGATGGGGACAATCTCTCCTCATATGCCCAGGTTCTCCACAATTATAGCAAGTACGATCTAAAGATGGCCTACTACCCGTCGAAGGTGCGAATCACTGGCTATCCTGAATCAAATTATGAGGTGGAGTTTCTAAGTAATTACCTATAGAGGCGGGCATAACAGACTGAATTGGTCTGGCTGTAAGTGTTGGCCTCCCTAAACCTCTGGAATAAGATCCCTAAAAGTTGCCTGGATTTTTGGCTTTCTTAGCCAATGCCTTGGCCTGACCGTCTCGCCTCACTCCATCCACTTTCTTAACAAAGTCTGTTACCTCATTAAATTTCCTCCCTGCAGAGGTCATATGAACAGATAATACCTGCAACTCAGATTTTAGTCCCTTAATAAATAAACGGATCCTCTCTTCCTCAGTAGTCACCAATTGAGTAGCATATCTAGTCAAGGCATGAAATTTGGCCTCATAAGCAGCCACAACCATACCACCTTGCTCCAAAGCCATGAACTCATCCTTCTTACGATCTCTCAAAGTCCTAGGCACATATTTCTCCAAAAATAGAGAATGAAATTGGGTCCAACTAAGTGGAGGTAAAACTGAAGATCTGCATTCCATATACGCTCTCCACCACTGCTTAGTCTCACCTTGAAGTTGAAAAGTCATGAACTCAACCCCATGCCGATGGACAATTCCCAACTTATGAAGCCTCTCATAGCAATCTAAAATAAGCTCATAAGTATCCTCACTTTCAGAACCAAGAAATACATGAGGCTTTAACTTCAAAAACATGGTCAATATCTCATGTTCATTACCCATCATAACGGGACCCAATAAAGAATGGAAGAAAGCATCATTACCTCTAGTTCCACCCACCTTAGGGACAATGATAGCAATAGGAGGATTGGCGAGAGCTTGAGTTGCTTGAACATAAGGAAGCACTCCAGGACCAACCAATCCTTTCAAGAATGACATGATCTGCTGGGCTAACACTGGGTCGATGGGAGGAATGTCTGTTGTCTCAGCCTGCACCTTTTCCTCTTTTCCAACCTTCTCAACATTTTCAACCTCTACATTCTCCTCTACCTCTTCATGATGCGCATGAGGGTTCTCATTTCTGGGACAATTCTCAATAGGAGCTCCATCCCTAGTAGGTGTTACTCTTCCATGACCTCTACCCCTTGCTCTTCCTCTACCCCTGCCTCAACCGTGACCTCTCGCTGTAGATTCCTCAACTGGAGCATTAATAGGAGCTATGGACCTGACGCCGTTGAATCTAGTGTTAACCATTTGCGAACAGAAGAGTGAATGAGGTTAGATACCAATTTGAATCACCATATACCAATAGAATCAAGTTATAGCACGAAAGGAGACAAGAGAAAACATAGATATTTCCTAAAGTCCATAGCCTCTCGAGAAGTACAGACGTCTCTGTACCATTCTGCAAGACTCTACTAGACTCATTTTGGTACATCGAGATCAACAAACCTAGGCTCTGATACCAACTTTGTCATGACCCAGACTATTGTGATTGACACCCACACTAACTCTCCGGTGGGAGAACCATTAATACTAATTATCTAACCAACTCTAATAAAACTACTAAGGCATTTAAGTTACGTAAGCAAGATAAATGTTAAGGAAAGGAAATAGGGATTTCCCATAAATTCCAAACAAAAATCTAACAACTAAACAAATGCGGAAGATACGCCTAGTACTTGAAAGTCAATGTACCAAAAAATTTAACAAGATCCATAAGTCTAACAGGAAGGGTTACAACCCCAAACTATTGTACTAATAACTAATTAGAAAATCTAAGTATGAAATGTGGACATAGAAAGAAAGAAAACGCATGGCAGCCTGGAAGAACTGGCTCACCCTTGAGTTCAAACGATCATTGATCTTCTAAGCGAGGTCTGTCCATAGCCACCTGAAGATGCCTTGTACTCAACAAATAAAGAGCAAGTGCAGTATCAGTACACAATCATAGTGTACTAGTAGAATCATCAAAATCAATATAATAGCATGTATACACTAACATATACAATATCATCATCATTTAAGAACAACACATGATTTCACATTTCTCAATATATACAATTGTATCAAGTCATTGGTTCTCTCATGGAACCTAAGCCCAAACAATTAGCATACCGGAATGTGGTACCCGATCCAATATTTATGCAGGAATGCGGCAACCAAACCCATATTTATGCCAGGACGTGGCAACCGATCCAAGTTAGTGTGTCGGAACACAACACCCGATCCATTCAACAAGCCACAATCACAATCACAATCACAATCACAAGTATATTATCAAAATCATACAATCAATTCATGATTCATGGCATTCATCATACATCTATCTCATTTACAATAGCGTGGTAAATAATGCAACATTCGCATACATGCACGTATTATAATGAAGCAAGAACAAACATATATCTGATGAGTCCACAAATTGGACTACTTTAGGGCTATATTTTAATAAAAAATTTGTCCTCAAATGTTTATTTTATCTCAATATTTGATGAAAACACTTAATTTTTGGTATTTGAAGTTTGAAGGAAAGCATGGATACATCACAAAAATGAATGAAAAAGCTGAAAATAACGAAGAAATGAAGGCCTGAGGATCGTCGAGTTCACTTGGCGAGTCGTCGAAGGGTCTTACTTTGCCTTTTGTTCCAGTTTGCTGAGCCCTGAAGGAAAGGATCAAGTCGGCAGAAAAAGGGAGCAGTCGCCGTATGGCCGAGAAGTTCCGCGAGGCAGTACTATGTCGCCTAATGACCTAGAGCACGACGATGCTGAAGGATGGTGCATGACAGCGATGAACTACACCAAAAGGCTAATCACCGAGTTGATCGGCGATTCCGACTAATGTCGTTGAATGATCCGCTGCAACACAGATTTTTAAAAACTATAAATACTGGCTGAGATCATATTTTTAGTATTAGATTTTTAGTTGTGGAACAATTAATATAATTTTTAGTACTTTTTATTTTTGCTCTGAGTTTGAGAGGGTTTTGAAAACTTGAAGAAGAAGAGAGTTTCATCTCCAAGGATTTGGACTTGGGTCTCTTGGATTCTTCATTCTTGGCCTGTAATAAGACTTAAATCTTCATACCCATTTGAATGAAAGCCCATTTAGGTATAAATTTCTATCTCTTGATGTGTGGCTAAAAACCTCAATTCTTGAGGTGTGATTTTGTGAATATGGGTTAAGATTGTTGTTGGGTCTTGCTTGCAGATAGATTAGATGTAGTTTAATGGTGATTTCGTCTAGTAGTTATGGTTGAATTTAATAAATTTGTATTTGCAAATACAAGTTTATTTATGTGTTTTCGGCTTGCTCAAGAGAGAAGTCGTGAAACCAAGACTACTAGATTGATGGCCTAAGGAGTGGGTCAACATAAGGTTCAGCTCGAGAGAGTGAACCCTAGTCCCATATCCTAATACTCAGCTCGAGAGAGTGGGTGGGGTAAGGCATAGGCTGATCGTCATGCGGCAAGTGGGTGTCCAAGAGGAACCCATTTGAAGCGGGGTAAGTTGCTCGAGAGAGAATTTATTCCCACATAAAGCTTAGCCTAGTCACTATTACTCTATAAATTTTCTATCGAAAGCGTGTACCCAATAATTTAGATTAACCCATACTCCGGTCACATCCCAAGAGTCCCCTCTCATTACTTAGAAAACTTTGTTTATTTTGCTGTTTTTACTTACTAGTGACAAAACCCCCATTGTTAATTGACACTCTTGTGTACCCCTTTAATTTACAATGTTTTTAATCGTTAATGTCTTTAGCTACGACTAGTTAGAACTAATTTTATTTTTTCTATTAATTCTCAAAACCACTCCCTTGGGACTCGACCCCAACCCTTGGTTGAGTTATTATACTATTGCACGATCGTAGACACTTGCACCGGAAGTTCTGTCGTTGATTACGCAAACATCAATATCACACAATCATGAAATTACAACCATCACCTACCTCGAACAAAGCTTGAATCTCCTAAGAAACTTGATTCTTCCCTTTCCGGATTCGTTCCGCTTGTTCTTGGTCTATAAACGATCAATATAATATGGGAATCAATAAATGATAACTAATAACCCAAATTACAAACAATCCTATGAACCCTAGATCAAACCCATGATCTCAATCTCCCAAATAGGGTTGTTTCCACCATAAATTTCAAAATCCTCCCCCATCAATAATTACACATTAGATTACGTTCTATGGATCGAAAAATGGATTTGGGGAGTTAAACTTACCTTTAGCCTCAATAATGATGGAAAACTGTCAAGAAAAGACCTGGGTCCGTTCCTTAGCTCTCAAGTTTGAAATTTACAGAATAAAATGTTTTTGGGGTTTATTTCTGACTTTAAGTCGCGTCTGCCCCGCCACGACGGCGCTCACGCTGCTGCAGCTTCCCCGCCCTGGCGGGAAAATCCCGCCTCAGCGTCTTGCACGAAAACAGTGAGAAAATTTAATAATTCCAATACCCTCATTTCACAACACACCTTCAACCAATGACACTCAGAAACTACCCGTTCATGTCAAGATCAGTTTCGGGAGTTCTACTCACCTGAATTCAATTCCGTAAAGTCGTATGGGTTCCTTAACGTCTTAGGTATCTACTCATGTAATCAAAATCATAATTAAATTTTCCAATTGCCACCAAATTTCCCTAGACTTTACTGACTCCAATTTAGTCCAAATTTGGACTAGGTTGGGAGATCCCAAGTTACTACGAAAAAGTTTTCCCGCCCAATTTTTTTCCTTGTTGGCTTTTTTATAACGACTGGAACCGGTCGTTACACTTGCCTGACAATCTTTACCTTTCAAACATTTTAGGAATAGATGGCCTCCAAGTAACTTCAGTTTTCTGCAATATAGTAAACTTGTTCGCGCTTCACGCGATAGTAAAAAATCTCTATTAACTTGTGGTTTAATCTTTATCTAATACCTGAATATTATAAATAATCAATAAGTTTATTTTGCTCTTTATTTTTTGTTCGAAAATATAATACAAACGTCCTAGTCTATCTTTAATTTTGAAACTAAATCAAACCTACAATTAAATTTTAAACAATATGAATTACGATAACACAATAAGAAGAATATTGGTGCTATACATAAAATCTGTTACTCATGGGGATAAAAAAGTGTATAATTTACCTAAATCCCATGGTGTAAAGAGTAAATTACATCATATCCCTAATCTTTTTCTAATTACAATAATCCCTTAAAATTTATACCTTCAGGATACATAAGCCACCATCTGGATACATTAATTAACAATCTGGATACATTAATTCTAATACAAGAAGAATCTTTTTGTTGAGCCAGAAAGGGAATAAAATCTGGAAATTAATTAAATATCATAAATTACGCTTACGTTTCTTTTTACTCTCAATCATACAGAGGCAAATCCTAACAGAATGAAGAAATTCAAAATTTCAAATTGCTCTCCCGTTCAACGAAGAAACCTTTCAGATTTGATTCAAAAACTTTTGTCGAAATTTTGGGTAAGCGAGGTGAGTTATGAAGGATACAAAAGTGATGGAATTGTTGTTGGACAAGCGATTTCCTTTTAAATCTTCAAGTACATCGAAGATCCTTTCAATTTTGATTCAAGATTATCAAAAAAATTGAGATTCAAGATTTTCTCATCCCAGTTCATCGAAGATCCTTTCAATTTTGGTTCAAAATTGTTGAAAATATTGAGATTCAAAATTCTTCTCCTAGTTTATTGAAGATCCTCTTAGTTTTGAATCAAAATTGTCAAAAAATTTGAGAAGATACATCATGAATATCTTTGCTACTTAGCATTCTACTATTTATGTATCTTGTTTAAATTGATAAGTATTTTATTTATACTAGATACATTATTTTATTTATACTAGATACATTAAATAAATAATTGTAGCCCATAAGATGTTAGAATTGAGATCGATACATTATCGTGTGTTAGTTGCTATGTAATTGATATATTTAGTATAAATTCGAATTTAGATAGTGCATGATACGTTACTATTTATGTATCTCGTTTAAATTGATAATTATTGTATTTATACTGGATACATTAAATAAGTAATTGTTGCCCATAAGATGTTAGATTTGAGATTGATACATTACCATGTGGTAGTTGCTATGTAATTGATACATTTAGTATGAATTCAAATTTACGTATCATAGCTAAAAAAATAGTGCATGATACATTACTATTTATGTATTTCGTTTAAATTGATAAGTATTGTATTATTACAGAATACATTAAACATGTAATTGTTGTCCATAAGTTGTTTGGTTTGAGATCGATACATGTAGTATAAACTTGCAAAGATGATTAATTTAACTAAGCCAACTACATAGTATTGTGATAACTATAGAATTTCTCGTTATTATATATCCAAACAGCGCCTTACCTTTACTAGGCTTGCTATCAATGCAGAAAAGTTTTACACTAAACCAGATGCAGGCAAAATTCATGGTACTCTAGACACTAGGGGTCGTTCGGTATGAGTGATAAAAATAAATAGTGATGGGATTTATAAGAGAATTCACACAAAGGTAGGAACTTATCCCAATGCCCTCCAAAATCAATCACACATGCCCTCAACATGTCTTCTAACACTTGAATAGTCCTCTCTGACTGCCCGTCTATCTGTGGATGGAAGGCTGTACTAAAAGTGAGTTGTGTGACCAATTCATCATGTAATTTCCTCCAAAACTTGGATGTGAATTGGGTACCACAGTATGAGATGATAGAAAGTGGCACCCCATGCAACTTCACTATCTCTTTCACATAAACTTTAGCCAATTGCTTAGCATTATAATCTATTCTTACCAAAATGAAATGGGCTGACTTAGTAAATCTGTCAACCATTAGCCAAGTAGAATCAAACTTCCCCAAAGTCTTGGGAAGACCAACCACAAAATCCATGGCTATTATTTCCCACTTCCATTCCGAAATCGACATTCTTTGAAGCAAACCTGCAGGCCTTTGATGTTCATACTCTACTTGTTGGAAATTTTGACATTTAGCCACAAACTCCGCTATGTCTTTCTTCATCCCCAACCACCAATAAATTTGCTTCAAATCTCGGTACATCTTGGTCACACTCGGATGAATGAAATATCGCGAACCATGGGATTCTATCAATAATTTCTGAATCAAGTCATCAACTCGAGGAACACAAATTCTCCTTTTAAAACTGAGCATACCTTTTGCATCAAGAGTGGTCTCTTGTGCCTTACCAATCGCGATCTTCTTTTTAATCTCCTTCAAATTTTCATCCTCCAATTGGTTGGCCTTGATCTCTTCAATGAACGTGGCCCTAACTTCAATGCTAGCTAACACTCCGCTGTTTTTTGAGATGCCCAACCGCACAAATTTAGACTCCAAGGTATGGATTTCCTTAGCCAAAGGTCACTTGGTTACACTCAAGCAAGCTAAACTACCCATACTCATTGCTTTTCGACTCAAAGCATCTGCCACAACATTAGCCTTACACGGATGGTATTGAATGGTCACATCATAATCTTTGAGTAACTCCAACCAACTTCGCTATCTCAAATTCAGATACTTTTGAGTGAACACATGCTGCAAATTACGATGATCAGTAAACACCTCACACTTAACACCATAGAGGTAATGCCGCCAGATCTTAAGAGGAAACACTACCGCTGCCAACTCCAAATCATGTGTTGAATAATTTCTCTCATGCACCTTTAATTGACGCGATGCATAAGCTGTAACATTCTTATCCTGCATCAAGACATCACCCAAATAAGAATGTGAAGCATCACAATAAACAATAAAATCCTTACCTTCAACTGGTAATGCTAGAATAGGTGCAGTGGTCAAAAGATTCTTGAGCTTTTGAAATCTATCCTCACATTTTCCAGTCCATTCAAATGGTATCTCCTTTTTGGTCAAATGTGTCAAGTGAGTGGCAATAGAAGCGAAGTTCTTCACAAGTCGACGATAGTAGCTAGCGAGCCCCACAAAACTCCTAACTTCTATCATAGAGCTAGACCTAACACAATTCTTAACCGCCTCAATATTTTGGGGATCTACCGTACTACCTCTTCCTTTGAAACTACATGCCCCAAAAATGCAACAGAAGTCAACCAAAATTCACACTTAGAAAATTTAGCATACAACCTTTGTTTCCCAAGAACACCCAGAACAATACGAAGATGGTCGACATGCTTTTCCTCACTTTTCGAATAGACCAAAATGTCATCAATAAAGAATATAACAAAAGAATCAAGAAATGGTTTGAACACCCTATTCATCAAACTCATGAAAGCTGCAAGCACATTAGTCAAACCAAAAGATATAACTAGGAACTCATAGTGCCCATAGCGAGTCCTAAACGCCGTCTTGGCCACATCCTCAGGCCTAGTTTCTAATTGATGGTAACCATACCTTAGATCAATTTTAGAGAAAACTGATGCACCTTGCAATTGGTCAAAAAGATCATCTATTCGAGGCAAACGATACTTGTTTTAAATAGTGACCCTATTCAATTGCGGTAATCTATGCACATTCTCATACTACCATCATTTTTCTTAACAAACAAAACTGGGGCACTCCACGGGGAAGCACTAGGTTGAATAAATTCCTTATCAAGAAGCTTTTGGATTTGAACCTTAAGCTCTCTTAATTCCGCCAGAGCCATGCGATATGGAGGGATAAAAATGGGGCGGGTACGAGGTTCCAAATCAATACAAAAATCTATATCTCTATCCGGAGGCATACCAGGCAAATCGATAGGAAACACTTGTCTAAATTATGACACCACATGAATAGACTCAATAGATGGAGACTCAACCTCAACATCCCGAATATGAGCCAAATAATCTAAACAACCCTGCTCTACCAGTTTCCTAGCCCGAATGGAGGATATCATCTTAGCTTGCTTAGGCTTGTACACCCCTTCCTACTCTAATTTTTCCCTTTCTGGAATTTCTAGAGTTATAGACTTAGTATTACAATTTAACACGACATAATAGGGGGACAACTAAGTCATGCCTAAGATAATATCAAAGCCAGTCATATCCAAAATCACCAAATCAACCCAAGTATGAAAACTATAAACAAAATAGGACAAGCACGATAGACATGGGTAACTATGTCTGACTCTCCAACTGGGGTAGAAACATGGATAGAGGCATCAAGTACATCACAAATCATATCAAACTCTAAGGCAAATTGCACGGATACATAAGAATAAGTAGAGCTCGAATGAAACGACACATTAGCCATTCGGTCACAAACAAGAATAGTACCTTTGATCACCGCGTCAGACGCCTCTGCCTCATTCTTGCCTGGAAAGGCGTAACGCTAAGCTCTATCATCATGTCGAGCGACTTCCCTGCCTGGTTGCACGTTACCCCTGCCTGTGTTACCATTTCCTCTACCCCCAAAGCCTCACTGGTTACCTCCTTTTCCACCTTGTGGATGCCCTTGACCATTATTACCATTTCCCGTGGGTACCACTGGTCTAGTCTGCTGCTGTGCGGACTCCATCATGCATGGGTGGGGACAATCTCTCCTCATATGCCTAGGTTCTCCACAGTTTGTAATAGGTATGATCAAAAGATGGCCTGCTACCAGCTGAAGGTGCGACTCCCTGGCTATCCTGAATCAAATTATGAGGTGGAGTTCCTGAGTAATTACATGTAGAGGCGGGCATAGTAGACTGAATTGGCTTGGTTGCAAGCATTGGCCTTACGGACTCCCTAGCGTAAGAACCTTGAAAATTACCTGAGTTCTTGGCCCGTTTAGCCAATGCCTTGGCCTGACCGTCTCGCCTCACGCCCTCCACTTTCTTTAAAAAGTTAGTTACCTCATTAAAGCTCCTCCATGCAGAGTTCATGTGAATAGATAATACCTGTTACTCAGAATTTAGTCCCCTAATAAACAACCGGATTCTCTCTTCCTCAATAGTCACCAATTGAGTAGCATATCTTGACAAGGCATGGAACTTGGCCTCATAAGAAGCCACAGACGTACCACCTTGCTCCAAAGCCATAAACTCATCCTTATTGCGATCCCTCAAAGTTCTAGGCACATATTTCTCTAGAAACAGAACATGAAATTGGGTCCAAGTAAGTGGAGGTCAAGTTGAAGATCTGCATTCTATATAAGCTCTCCACCACTGCTTAGCCTCACCTTGAAGCTCAAAAGTCAGGAATTCAACCCCATGCTGATGGACAATTCCCAACTTATGAAGCCTCTCATAGAAGTCTAAGATAAACTCATAAGCATCCTCATTCTCAGAACGAAGAAACACATGAGGCTTTAGCTTCAAAAACTTAGTCAACATTTCATGCACATTACCAGTCATAACAGAACCCAACAAAGGATGGAAGAAAGCATCATTACATCCCGTTCCACCCGTCTTGTGGGCAGTGTTAGCAATAGGAGGACAAGCGGGAGCCTGAGTCACTTGAACAAAGGGAAGCACTCCAAGACCAACCAATCCTTTCAAGAATGACATGATCTGCTGAGCTAACACTGGGTCCAAAGGAGGAATATATGTAGCCTCAACCTGCACCTCTTCCTCTTGACCCATATCCTCAACATTCTCCTCCATCTCTTCATGATGCGCATGAGGGTTCATTCATAAGAGCATTCTCAACAGGAGCTCCATCTCCGGCAGGAGCTACTCTTCCATGACCTCTACCCTAGATCTTCCTCTACACATACCTCGACAACAATCTCTCGCTGCAGATTCCTCAGTTGGAACATTGATGGGAGCTACAGGCCTGACGCCGTTGAATCTAAGGTTAACCATCTGTGGATAAAAGAGTGAAGGAGGTTAGATACCAATTTGAATCACCAAATACCAATTGGAATCAAGTTATAACACGAAAGGAGACAAGAGAAAACAGAGAGATTTCCTAAAGTCCTATAGCCTCTCGAAGAAAAGTACAAACGTCTCCGTACCATTCCGCAAGACTCTGCTAGACTCTTTTTGGTACATCGAGATAAAAAAACCTAGGCTCTGATACTAAATTTGTCACGATCCAGACCGTCGTGATTGGCACCCACACTAACCCTCCGGTTGGAGAACCATAACTACTAACAAACTAACAATTTAAAACTATGGAAGAAGGTTTAAATAACTAAATAAGGTAGTTCCCATAAACTTCAACAAAAGATCTAAAGACTAAACTAAACAAATGCTGAAAGTCAATGTACCAAAACTCTAACAAGATTCATAAGTCTAGACAAGAAAATCATCTAAAGAACTAGTCTAAGTCCGAATAGGATGGACAAAACAAAAAGAGAACTCAAGGCAGCCCTGAAGAACTGTCTCATCCTTAAATTTGAATCGGCAATCACTGATCTTCTAAGCGAGGTCTGTCAATAGCTGCCTGAAGATGCCCTGCACTCAACAAAAATAAGAGCAGGTGCAGTATCAGTACACAACCACAGTGTGCTGGTAGGATCACACGGCTATCCCACTAAGTGTAACATAAGCAAGTCATTACAACAGTATAATCACATGCATATATCAAACATATACAATATTATCATCATTTATGAACCACAAATAACTTCACATTTCTCAAGATACACAATTATGACAAGTCATTGGTCCTCTCATGGAACCCAAACCCAACAGTTAGCATACCAGAAGGTGGTACCCAATCCAATAGTTATTCCAGAACATGGCAATCGATCCCATATTTATGCTGGAACATGGAAACCAATCCCAATTAGTTATGCTGGAACGTGACAACCGATCCATTCAACACACCACAATCACAAACACAAGTATATTCTCATGATCATACAATTGAGTCATGATTCATGGCATTCATCATTCATATATCCTCATTTACAATTTATGTGATCAACAATGCAACATTCACATACATACATGCATTATAATGAAGCAAATACAAACATACATCACACAATCATAGAATCACAACCATCACCTACCTCAAAACAAGCTTGAAACCCTAAGAAACTTGATCCTTCCCTTTCCGGATTCATTTTGCTTGTTCTTGGTCTACAAATAATTAATATAATACGGGAATAAATAAACAATTACTAATTACCCAAATTACTAACAGTTCTAACAACCCTAGATCATACCCATGATCCTAAGTATCCAAATTAGGGCTATTTCCACCATAGATTCTAGATCAAAACGCTCCCCCACTGATATTTACCCATTAGATTATGTTCTACAGATCGAAAAATGGATTCAGGGAGTTAAAACCTTACCTTTAGCCTCAAAGATGGTTGAAAACTGTCAAGAATCACTTGGGGTTCGTTCATTAGCTCTAAAAACCAAAAATCGCATAATAAAGATATTTTGGGGTTTATTTACAACCTTACGTTGCGTTGGGCCCGCCACAACGACCCTCATCCCGCTACAGCGGCCCCGCCAGAGCCACCAAAATCACCGCCAAAGCAGCTTGCACAAAATAGTGAGCTATTTTAATAAATCCAAGACCCCCGTTTTGCAAAACAGCTTTAACGAACGACGCTTAGAAAATACCGTTCACATTAAGATCGATTTTGGGAGTTCTACTCACCCTAATTCAATTCCATAAAGTCGTACGGATTCCTTAACAGGTTAGCTATCTACTCATGTAATCAAAATCATAATTAAATCACCCGATTGTTACCATATTTCCCCAAGCCTTAACGACTGCGATTTTATCCAAATCTGGTCTAGGTTGGGAAATCCCAAGTATCTACGAAAAAGTTTTCCGACCCAAAAATTTTCCCCGTTGGCTATTCTATAATGACGGAACCTGATCGTTACATATATATGATGATCCAGATTGAACATTCAAAAAATAATCTGCAATATTACTTTGTGCAAAGCTTATTATTCAAATATTCACTTAAATTTTCTGAATAGATAATCACGTGCAATGCACGTAATGAAGAACTAGTATATATATATATATTATGTGTGTGTTTGTGTGTGGAGTATTCAATTAAGATACATTCCTTAACAAGAGAATGTTTCCAAAAATTTCTATAATGATATTCTATAACAGCTGGGAAAAATATGGTAGTAATTATTTTCTTAAAGGAAAGGAAAAGCTGAGATAACTACAAATATGTAGTGGAAAAGTTGAGTAGTAGCAAAGTCATATCACATAAAGTAAATGGTTATAAAAATAAACAAATTTGCTTTTTGCTTTCCTTATCTCTTTACCTCTTTATAAAAGTTTGAGCCATCTTTTTGCTTTGTTTGTCTCTTCCTAAAAGTTTTTACTATAAATATATATAAAACTCACTTTCACAGATCTCTTGGTAGTACTTCTTTATCTTTTTGCTGTAACACCCCGCTATTTCAAAGAGCTAAACTTAGAAAAAACCATTTTTGGAAATAATCAAATTTGGAAAGTTTGACAAACTTAAGCTAAGTATGAGTTTTGAGTCAACTTCAAACGACCATAACTCCTAGCTCAGGATGAGTTACGTGTGCTAAAAAATACCGTAGGAAATATATTTGAATTATATTTTCAACGCCGCTGAGTTTGCACAATTTCGAGTTTGTATGAGGGAGATATGTCCATTTGAAGTTGGGTTGTTTATATAAGGAAAGTCAAAACCGGATTTTAAAAGGGTATTTTGGTCTTTTCCATACCCTAATTGATTTACTTCATTTTTAGTGAATTAATTAGGGTACAAACTGAATTGGTTCAGTTTACACAATTGGAAATTTACGCTAGGGCTTTAGAGAGAAGAACTCAAGAGAAAAGAGAAGAGGAAAGTCAAGGTTCGTCCTCTTTGTGAGGAATTGATTGCGAATTTCGTCAAGGATTTGATCCTACGAGGTATGTGAGACTTTCATGACGTTGGGTTCGTTCATCCACGTGCCAAATATATTTATTTCAGCGTGAATTCATCCTAAAAAGATTGGAAGTTTGAATGTTCTTGATGTGCCTTCTTGAATTGTATTGTTCTTGAATTTGGGTTAAGATTGAGGAGTTTTTTTTTTGAGGTTATAATGTTTTTTTCTTGAGTTGTTGGAGTTAGATTCCTTTGTACATATACTGGATATCTGAATCTAAAGAGAATTTGATAAGAATAGTCGAGTTTAGGCGATTTGGGGTTGGAAAACAATGGAGGAAAAAGTCGGGCGAATCTGGGCACCACATCCGCATCGCGGACCTGTTCCTCAGATTTGGGGAAATCTTCTTCATGTCACGGAGTGGTCATGAACCTTTCTGCCTCAAAATTTATTTCGCGACCAAATAATTAAATGCATTTCCGCGTCGCAGACTTGCTTCCAGACAATGATTTCTTGATCATTTGTCATGTTTAACTATCTAAAAACACTCCTAAACATAATGAGATCTTTCCTATCACAAATCACAATCCTTGAATCCATAAATTTAAATACAAGGAAGTTAAGAGCGAAGTCTAGAGTGTTCTTTGAGTCATTTTAAGAAAACTTTTACAAACCTTTTAAACTTGTTCTAAGACTTGAGTTTTGAATTAAGTAAGAGTAACAAATGAATTTAATTTCTTCGAAAAGAGTATATGGGAACTAAGTATTCCCAAAGAGTAAATGATTTCATAGTTAAACAAGAGAGGAAACACCAATTTTCAAGAGAGCCTTTGAGCTAGTTTTGAGTAATTATCTAAAACTACAAAAAAAGTTTTCGTTTTTGAACATGTGAGCTGAGTATTTTGGGAGTAGTATTGAGCACCGATGTGGGGATGAGTTCATAATAACTCAATGTCTCCATAAACCATGTAGCCAACGTGGATAGAAAGTGTCATACTTTTTAGATGATTCCTTAATGCTTTTTAGCATAGACTAGTGGATCCACTTAGTTGAGGCGTTCCATAACTCGGCTAGTTATATGATAGTTATGACAGCGTGCGTGAGACACTGTATCATCACATTAGCTCATAGTGATGGTTGTCGGTTAGAGAAACTCCCACATAATTAAATTACTTTACTATATGAGTAAATTTAGTTGTTATCACTGTTTAAATGCTTTATATGAACTACACTTTTACTGTTGTTTTATTTTGCATTTGACTTGGGTATTCATGAGTTGAGTAAAGTCAAGGTAAGTGTTGATTCATTTCTAGCTTATGTCGTGTTTAGTTTTCCCCTTGCATGCTCGTGCATTCAATGTTTTATTCCAATTGGCCTACATCTTATTATGATGTAGATACAGGTAATCAGGATCATCATCCAACACTTCATTATTCCAGTCGAGCACTCAAAGTCAGTTGGTGAGACTCCTTACTTTTCGGAGGGTTGATATGCTCAAATTACACCACCCTAAAGAAGTATAAGTGATCGTTGTCAAATAAAGAACCCAACTTGTAGGTTGGGGTCGATCCCACGAGGAATATGGTCTAGACTAAAACTTAACTCATGATTATTTCCGTTTAGTTAAACTATTTCCAAGACAAGTAAACTAAAGAGGGGGATTTTTGTAAACAAATGACAGATTGTTTATTAAGTAACAAGTAAGCAGGATTAAAACTTTGTTGTTATCAATATGAGAGAGAAACTAGGGCGTATGTGTTCCCCATGATCTCTTACTGTAGTAATCCTAATAATAGTAATCTTTTCCTAGTGTTTTACATGCAAAGTTGGTAAGATAGGTATCCCTAAGTGATTGGTCCTCCAAGTAGGGAATTTCACTACGCACCTTGGTCCGGCTACAAGTGTATACTTTACTAACCCTTACCTTTACCTCAGATTAGACATCACATCAATGTATGACTTAGTTTTCACCCTCGCACCAGTTGACATTAGACTATTAGAAAACATCAACTAAATCTCTGTTGTTAATTGTTTTCTCATTAACTACCTCATTGGTCCGGCAAGTAGCAACGAGGCGAGTTCTAACACGTGCACTCGTTAAAAAGACTTCTAAACAAAAGAATTGTCAATACATGCATAAACACTATTCAAGAATTACTTACTTATTAGTCATACTTTGTTAGTTGCTCATGGTTTCCACAACCCTAGTTGTGGATTTAGCTACTCATGCTTGCAAGAATACAATTCATGTTGAAGAATAAAGAATTCATGAACTTACGATTAGAGTAGAAGAAACCCGAAATATCCAAATGAATTTCAAAGTCAAAATCTTATAAAACAAAATCCGGAAATTAACTTGCTAAAGTTTACAACTCAAGTTCACAAAATACCAAGAACTAAAAGTAAACAATAGTGTATAACCACCAAAACGAGGTTTACATACCCTATTTATAGAAAAATATGTCGTAAACAAAAAGGAAACGAAATAAGGAAATAGACTTCTGGGATGCAGCTTTGATCGATGAACTCGACCTACGGATCGTGGATTGACCTATGGTCCGTAGGTCCCTTTCGTGGCTCCATACTTAGCAATTTTCATCAGGTACTAGAACTTTAATTTCTCTGAATTATTCAACGGATGTGCAGAACGACCCGTGGGTCGACCTACGATTTGTCAGTTGCATCCGTGGTTCCACACTTGGTTAAACTTTCCTGATGCTCCATCTATGCCACCCATCGACGGACCATCAAAGGACCTACGGTCCGTAGGTCACTTTCGTGGGTGGGTCCTTCTGCAGATTTTAAGTTTTCATCTCACTCAACCACGTCCAAGCCCATTTTCTGCAAACATGACACAAAAAAATTAATTCTAACACATCATAGCTCTCGATACACACAAATTCTAAGTGAAATGCATCAAAAATACCATAAACTCAGGGTATATCAACACCCTCAACTTAAACTCATTGTTTGTCCTCAAGCGATGCACTAAAACTCTAAACGACACTTGTGTAAAATAAGACATTCAAAGTCAAGCAATCACATGACTTTCTATACCGAATCCCTTATTTAGTGCAAACATTTTCATTCAGACTCAATCAAGCTAACTATGAGGATCAAGATATGACATAGATCAACCAATAGACAACAAAACATACACTTATCACAATCACCAAGGTACCAACTTTCTAACAATGCAACTAGTGCCCTCACTTCAAATGAAATCCGTTTATCACACAATGAATATGACTTTTGAGTTTAAGGATTCATTCAACACTCACGCTCAAAAGTGACTTCAAGTACAGTTAGTGCTCAATACCATAGGCTGGCCCTTATTTTCACTGCATAGGCTCTTCAAACTAGTCACTAGGATCACTATAGGACTTTCTTAGTTTGTAACGTAGGTTCAGGGTCAGGTAGGATATATTTGGGTACTTTTTAGTGACTTTCTGCCCTCCTTGACATTATATTGACTTCTTACCTCTTTTCTCAACCATTTCTTGACATCTTTTTATTTTCTCTTCTTTCCCTTGAATTTCTTTAATATAGATGTGACCTTTTACTTTGTAGATCATATATATTATTTTTCTTTCACTTATCTTCTTTTTCTTCATTTTTCTTTATTTCTTTCAGCACTTTTATTATTCAACTTTTTGAACAAAGTCACATCTTTTTCTATCTTTTCTTTTGTTTCCCTCTCTTCAACACAATACTCTTTTCATACCCTTTTCTTTCAGTTTCCTTTTCTCATAGCCACTTTCAACTTATGCATTTTGCCATAGTTGAGGTGCACAATATCCAATATCGGACCAGGGCCAAGATTAAGGTAACTTTTTGACTTAGCCACCCTCAACTAAGGCTTTCGGTCTAAGTCAAGGTGCACATGTCCAAGGAGGGACCAGTGCCAAGACAATCAATTAAGGGAAGGTGAGTTAGGTGAATTGGAAGGAATGGTCTATTTTAGGTTCAAATATTTGGATCAAATGGAAAAATTATTTCATTTGGTTGGATCATTTTAGGCATTAGTGGACTTATCAGAACAAGGGCCTATGATCATTTCCTAGCTTCTAGCCTAGATTATCTTAGAAGGACCAACGAGGAAAGTTCTAGATTGGCACATACTGTCTGAACATTCAACTTTTCTCACACACTCTTGGCACATTGTTTCATTATCAGATTATTAGATTACCTAGTTCAAGTTTTAGCTTATGTCATGAGGTCAAGTAAGTTCTTTATCATGTCATATTAAGAGATGACACATTCAACTCATCAAGCCTATATATTCTAGCACATTTCACAATTTTTGGACGTGTATCAATTTTATGTTCTTTATGACATCATGCCTTCATTCTTTTACTTACTTTTACACATACATTCCTAAACATGCCGGTTCAACATAAAAGTAAATAGTCCTTTGGGGGAAAAGAACATAGGCAAGAAAACCCCAAAGGAGGATTGTGACTTGGGGGTTACTCAGACTTCACTCTAACACTCCAATCCATTTATTCCACCCCCAACAAAATAAGGTGCAATTGCCCTCAATGCACAGAAAGCAACAAAATAAAGCATAGGGTGATAGTGAAGCAAACCTGATGCGCAAATCGCCGAAGACACTCAAGCAGCGGGTGGGTCCCGTTTCTCAGAGCCCGCTGGATCAACACTTGGTACACCATCAGTAGCACCCTTATCCATAACGTAAGCACCCTCATTAGTTCTCATAGTCCTAGAAGTACCCACACCTCTTTGTCTAGACCACTGGTGTCTAATCTCCTTATCAACTATGGATGCCCGTCCAGCCTCCTCAGTCTACTGGCGCTCCTTCTTCCTCAATCTCTCAGCATCAACATTATCAGAAGTATGAGCGGAGCGGGGGCGCTTTCCTGCGGCATGAGAAGAAGTTGGTGGCAGCATAGCATCGCCGAATAGAGCAGTCATCACTACCTCATCATCTGGTATCGTAGGGGCAAACCCTAGCTCAGTCTCTGGGGGGGAGAAAGAAGTGCAACAACATCAGCATGGAGGCTATCTAACTCTTGGTGGAAGCTGGTCAAATCAACAGTCGGGGAAGTCCTCTCCAGAACTCTCTCCTCAAAACCATCTAGGCGCTTATGAATGACCTGGACCTTCTGATCCATCAGGTTCTACATCCTCGTCTCAGACTCTGCTATCGAACGCAACATCTAAGGCTTCACATACTAAAGCAAAGTAGCCATCTGCACCTCCAACTTCTATACTCAGGCTAAATGTAAGGCAACATACCCTGATGAGGGAGTGGCTCTGGATGAGCTAGGGTCCTGACTGACGAATGGAGACGGTAGAGCCTGGGTGTCTGCTGTAATGGCCAGAACAGTAGAGTCAGCAACCTGCATCTGCGTAACATCAGCTGCAAGATCATTACCTAGAGGTGGTACCTCAACCTGGGGCTTTCTCCTCGGTGCAGAAAGGTTGACATCATCCCGAATGAGGCCAATGTCTAAAGTCTTGGTTGCATGAAGCAACCGGTCACAATGCCATACCGGTACAGATGAATCCCTGCATAGTTGGAAGATGAGGCACGGGAAGGGAAAGGTGGTGGTGGCCTTGAAGTCCATCTCATGGATCTACTCAATCAATATGCGGGCAAAGTCTACCTCCAGCCCCACTACCAGAGCTGCAACCATCGCTACTCAGTCCCATGTGACCACGACATTTGCCTGAGTAGGGGAGTTGATTATGCACTAGCAGCCAAAAGAATTTTGCAGTGAAGTTCAATGTAGCTTTCCTGATGCCCAGACTAGGGGTACCGAACCAATCAGCACGCTTTCCATCCATAGAAAGATGTTGTGTGAGCCATCGAATAAGTGACTCCCTCTGCTCGGAATTCCTCTGAAATGCCCCGCTTTGTATGATGCCCATCCGATAGTCGAACTCTTCCGTATTTATGGGCAGAGTGTGGTCAGGGCCATAGATAAACCTACGGAAGGTAGTCTCGAATATATCAATAGCAAAACCCCGTACTAAGGTGGGCTCGAGTGGAGGCAAAGCGGCGGGCTTGGCCCGCTTGGAGATGGAGCCTCAGATGGTGGCGTCATAGGAAGCGTAGAACTCTCAAACTATCTTCTCGCTGTATGTGCCTGGAGTCTGTGCCATCCACTCACACTTGTGCCGCCGGAAGATCTCCTCAATGACTGGAGCAGTGTGGAGTCTACCTATGATAACCCGACGCTCCTCGGTGACTAATCTGGCCATCTTGTCGTGCTTATTCAGCATGCGAACATCTGTGTAGATCTGATACTGGCCCTCCACACACCACTAATTTGGATCCATAGCAACTGCTGGTGGATCAGTATGAGGGGGAACTAGAGTATCTCCTGAGTTATCAGACTTGGACGAAGAGGCGGTGCTGCCGCTGGAGCTGGAGCCGGATGGGGACTCAGAGCCAGCCTGTGATCCGATCGGTGTGGTCCCTTCTCAGATTGAGGGGCAATGACCTCGTTGGAAATCACCTGCTGAGCTCGATACCTCGTAGTGCAAGGACCAGAAGGGGAGGTTGTGGTGTTTGGAGGAGTGTACTCCACATCATCGTCATCCTCTAGGATCAGGCGTTGAGAAGGGGCAATGAACTTGGATTTGCCCTTTGCAACATAGACATGAGCTTGCTTAGGTGCCATGGTACCTGTAGAAGCTTAGTTAGTACCAAAACAAGGCAATTAAACTCATGGAAGAATTTTAGATCAACAAACGAACCAA
Source organism: Solanum piurae (assembly GCA_029582685.1). Taxonomy (NCBI): domain Eukaryota; kingdom Viridiplantae; phylum Streptophyta; class Magnoliopsida; order Solanales; family Solanaceae; genus Solanum; species Solanum piurae. The sequence goes on from JAJOOO010011311.1 coordinate 24,565, forward strand.
AAACAAAAACGAAAAACAAACTGGACAGTAGCTGAATTGTTGACCTACGGTGGGTACCTACGGTCTGTCGATGGAACGACGGTCCGTAGGTCCCCTTTGTAGGTTAGAGTACCCAAAAATGGGTCTCTGATGTGGGAACCATGGATGTTTAGAACGGTCCATCGATTGAACGACGGACCGTATTCCACACCGTGGTTTGACACTTAGTGAAAATTTAGTGTGAAACTGACCCACGGACCCAACCTACGGTCCATAGGTTGACCTACAGTCCGTGGACGGGGTCTCGTGGGTCAATTCTATGCCAGGTTTCAGAACTTGTTTCATAAATTACACAAACAAACAAACCTGGACTATACATGCATTTCAACATATAATATGGTTGTTTATCATCCTTAGGGTTCCAATTGCACAAAATTTCACATTTTAACACATCAAACTATGGACCCTAAGTCAAAACATCCAACTAGACCCATTACTTGATTTATTCGGTTTTAATTAACTACACACTCACATACCATCATACCAAGGGTGTTTCTAACTTATAATTCAACATTCAAACATGAAACTAATAACCCAAGGTCAAGTTCATTGATGTGATTTTAATTGAAACAATGAAATGATGCAAAGTTTGGGAAAAATCTGTAGACCTTACAAGTAGTCACCGACGACGAGTGTGTGTTGCAATGATATCCGTGACCCTTTGCTAGCCTTTCGACACCAAAACCGGACTTGGGAATCGTTGGGGAAGAGGAGTAGACGTGGGGATTGATTTGGGAGAGAATGAGAGATTAATAGGATTTGGGTAATGGATTGTGGGAGTGATATAGGGGATAAGTGGATGAATTTGGGTATTTGGAGAGTTGAAAAATGGTTGAGAGGGAGTTTTGAATGTGGGGGAATGAAATTAAAATGAAAGGTTTTATTTTATAAGGAGTCCAGGTCGGGTCAGGCAAACCCTAGTTTTGGACCCATGAGACCCCATCTACGGTCCGTGGGTCGACCTACGGACCGTAGGTGTGTTCCGTAGGTGACTCTGACACTTAGAAAAATTAGAATACTTACCTGGGATCTACGGATGCCATCCACGGTCCGTGGATTGAACAACAAACCATCGATGGGTCCGTAGACCACTGCACAACTGTTTTTTTGTAGATTATGGCTTTTGTCCTTGCACAGGTAGCAACCATTAGGACTTTCTTTTTACATTTTCTGGACACTTTTTAGACATGGACCCTATTCTATATCTAGCCAACACTAATTCAAAAATAAAACACCTATCAAAAGAGCTACAAAAATCAGAATAAAAGAATAAAACTCCTATATTGAAAAGAAAAACCTATAGTTGGCTAGATTGTACATCTTATGTTGCCTCTCAAGCAACACTTGATTTAACATTGCGGCACGACGCACACACCTTGATTACTCAGACTTCATCACGATAGTAGGCTTCAATCAATTTTTGCACACTCTCCGATATCCCCATGTAGACCTTGACCCTCTGCCCATTTACTTTAAACCTCGTTCCTTCCTTGTTGTCTAGCTCAACCGCTCCATGTGGAAATACTTGTGTGACTCTGAGTGGCCCGTTTGGACTTGATCTTGCCCGAAAATAAGCGCAACTGAGTTGAATAGAAACACCAGATCACCCAAAACAAACTCACGCTTTTCAATCTTTTGATCATGATATTTCTTCATCTTCTCCTTGTATAGGGCTGAACTCTCATATGTTCTTAGGCGACACTCATCAAGGTTATTCTAGTCATTCAATCTTTGACTCGAGGTGGCGCCCCAATCCAAATTCAACTTATTTAGTGCCCACATAGCCTTATGATCTAACTCTACCGGCAAATGGTATGACTTCCCATATACAAGTTGGTAGGGGGACATACCTATGAGAGTTTTGTAGGCGGTGCAAAAGGCCCATAAAGCATCATCAATCCTCCTAGACCAATCCATTCTATTCGCGTTCACAGTGTTTGCAAGGATTTGCTTTATCTCTTTGTTTGACACCTCAACTTACCCACTAGACTACGGATGGTAAGTAGTAGCTACATTGTGAAGCACACCATATTTCTCTAGCAACGCTTTGAACAACTTATTACAAAAGTGGGAACCTCCATCACTGATAATAGCCCTAGGTGTACCAAATCTGGAGAAGATACTATTTTTCAGGAATGCGGTGACTCTCTTCCCTTCATTGTTTGAAAGCACAATTGCCTCCACCCATTTCGATACATAGTCAAGTGCAACAAGAATATACTTCATCCCATGCGAACTCACAAATGGACCCATGAAGTCAAGGCCCCAAACATGAAACAACTCAATCACCAAAATAGGGTTCATAGGTAGCTCTTGCCTCTTTGAAATTCCTCCTTCTCATTGGCAACGGTCACAAGACTTGGCGAAATCATGAGAATCTTGGTGGATGGTAGGTCAGTAATACCCACACTGTAAGATTTTATGGGCAGTCTGAATACCACTATGGTGGCCCCCAACAGGCGATGAATGACACGCCTCTAGTATACTCATCATCTCAACCTCGGGCACACATCGATGAATAATACCATTAGCACATATATGAAACAAGTAAGGCTCATCCCAAAAGAACTTTTTCACAACATGCATTAACTTTTTCCTTTGGTGGAACGACAAATCCGATGGAACCAAATTGCTTGCCAAGTAGTTAGCAAAATCCGTGAACCACGGGATAAGATCAAAACAAGGAACCAATACTTGTTCGTCTGGGAATGCATCATTAATTTCAGCGCCATCTCCTAACTTGAGCATAGGTTCCTCCTCCAATTTGGACAAATGGTCAGCAACCTGATTCTCTGTCCCTTTTCTAGCGTTAACCTCAAAATCGAACTCTTGCAGCAACAATACCCATCTAATCAATCTCAGTTTTGCATCCTTTTTAGCCATCAGATACCTCAATACAGAATGGTCAGTATGCAGTATGATCTTCGTACCAAGCAAGTAAGATCAAAATTTCTCAAATGCAGAAACCACCACAACGAGTTCTTGTTCAGTCACCGTATAGTTCTTTTGAGACACATTTAGATCTTTGTTGGCATAGTAAATTGGATGAAGAATATTCTCTCGCCTTTGTCCCAATACCACACTAAGCGCCACTCCACTCGCATCACACATCACTTCAAATGATTGCCCCCAATCTGGTGAAATAATGATAACTGTGGAAACTAGCCTTGCTTTCAACTCTCCAAATGCTCTCAGACAAGCATCATCAAAATCAAACTTACACTCCTTTTCGATAAGTTTGCACAATGGGTGTGCAATTTTAGAGAAGTCCTTGATAAAGCTTCGATAAAAACCTGAATGCCCAAGAAAACTTTGAACACCTTTAACAGAGATAGGTGGTGGAAGCTTTTATATTACCTCAACTTTGGCTCTATCAACCTCAATACCTTTCTCTGAAATGCGATGACACAGAACTATCCGCTCTTTCACTATGAAGTGGCACTTTCCCCAATTGAGCACAAGATTGCACTCTTCACACCGATTTAGCACCTCAGCCAGATGCATCAAACAACCATCAAACGAGTCACCTACCACAGAGAAATCATCCATAAATACCTCAATAGTTTACTCTACCATATAAAAAAATATTGACATCATGCAACGCTGGAAGGTCGCTGGAGCATTACACAACCCAATTGGCATTCTTTTGAAGGCGAAAGTCCCATAAGGGCAAGTGAAGGTGGTCTTCTCTTGGTCTTCCAGAGCTATGGAGATCTGATTGTAGCCCGAATACCCATCAAGAGAGCAATACATACCCTTACCAATAAGACGGTTCATCATCTGATCCATGAACGACATTGAGAAGTGATCCTTTTCTTGTCCAAGCATTCAACTTGCAGTAGTCCATGCATACTCTCCATCCGGTCACTGGCCTCATCGGAACAAGCTCATTCTTTGCATTGGGAACCACATTAATACCACCTTTCTTAGGGACACACTGAACATGACGTACAAAACTACTATCTGCAATGGGGTATATGACTCCAGCATCCAACCATTTGATGATTTCCTTTTTCACGACCTATTGCATAGGTGGATTTAGTCTCTTTTGGTGCTCAATACCTGGCTTGCTGTCCGGCATGAGTTGGATTTTATGAGAAGAAATTCCAGGAGGAATCCCAATACTGTCCGCAATAGTCCATCCAATTGCCCGCTTGAACCTCTTCAAACACAGAAACTAATGCCTCTACTTGTACCTCACTCAAATCAGCCGCAATGATTATAGGTAAAGTGCTATTTTCCCCCAAGAATACATACCTCAAATGCGATGGCAGAGCCTTAAGCTCCAATTTTGGAGCTTCTTCCACAGACGGTTTTGCGGGTGAAGAGTCACGATTCTTCATATCTAGCTCCAATTTCTTTGGTTTGGAACAGAATTCGAACCTATCAAGTGCGGCGACTAATCATCATAGTCTTCAATACCATCACCCTGAAAATTCATGATTACCGCTGCCAATGCATCAACACCCAACCTCTCTTCAATAGACACTTCAGAACCTCGCTCCACAATATGATTCACCACTGAAACTGACTTGAGATCGCCTTCTTACTTCATAGACCTATATATTTTGAAAGTTACCTCTTCATTATTCAATCGGAACTTTATCTGCCCTCTCTCCATATCGACCAAGGCAAGCCCAGTAGCAAGGAATGGTCTCCCTAAGATGATGGGAACCTTAAAATCAACCTCACAATCAAGTGTAACAAAATCCGCCAGAAAAAATGATCGACTCCACTTTCACAAGGACATCTTGGAGAACACCAGTGGGCTTCTTCACAGTTCTATCGTCTATGAGTAGTCGCATCAAAGTCAGTTTTGGAGCCCCTAAACCCAACTTCCTGTATAGACAATGGCATCAGATTAATACTAGCTCCCAAATCACACAACGCCTTTGCAAAAGGCAACATACTTACGGTACAAGGAATGGTGAAAGCCCTAGGATCCTCTTTATTTTGCACTAATGATCGCGTAGCAATAACACTACAATGTTGTAACCTTGCATCATCTTCAAAACTGACAGCCCTTTTTTTGGTCACCAAATCCTTCATAAACATCGCATACCTAGGCATTTTCTCCAAAGCTCTTATCAACGGAACATTGATGGAAAGTTGTTTCAACATAGTAATGACCTGCGGTATTTTCCTTCTTCGGTCTTCTTCACCAATCTCTGTGGAAATGGCAGTGGAGGTTTAGGCATGGGAACAACTATTTGGGTCACCTTCGCTTCCTTCTCTGTAGCATTTTTAAACTCTCAAGTAACCTCAATCTAATCTTTATCTTTCTCTACCACAATTTCAACCTCAAACGATATGGGGGGGGGGTCAATGGTCTGTTTACTATCTCGAGTGGTGACTTCCATACAATGCCCATCATTCTTTGAATTCTGGATGGTGTTACTAGGTAGTGTGCCAGGGTGACGTGGGTTCACAGTAGTGGACAACTAATTAAGTTGCTGCTCAAGTTTCTTGATCGACACTGCATGGGCATCAACTTTTTGACCAATTCCAGACAAGTCATTTCGTATCTCTTTCACATTCTCATCAGTCACATCAAACCTCTTCATCATCTTCTGCATCATATCCTTAATATGTGACATACTACCCCAACTTCTCTATTACCAGAATCTCTGTTTCCAAGTGGAACATAGGGTCCAAATCTCTCTTTCTTGTTACCATAGTTGTTTCGTTACCATAGTTGTTTCAGTTGTAGCTGTTATCACAACTATAGTTCCCATCCCAGACATAGTTCCCTTCTTAATTGTAGTTACCATAGTTCCAACCTTGGTTTCCTTGACCTTGGTGCTAATTATCCGAGTTGGAACCCAGGGCTTGGCTCAGAAATCCCCCGTCGGATCATTCACCAAATAAGCATCTTCCTCATCGTAGCATTCATCAACTAGTAGTGGTGGAGTTCTAGTTAGATAGTTTACTACATTCACTTTCTCTGCACGTCCGGTCATATGTTGTAGTACCTACCCCAGTTCTGTCCTCATTTGAGCCATCTCTTCACGAATATCATCACTGGATTGACTAGGCTCGACTTGAACTGTAAATGTGCTTCTACCAATGTCAAACTTCCTAGTGCTCCATGCCTTGTTATTTTGGGAAATCTTCTCTAGTTTCTCAGCGATCTCCTCAAAAGTGCACTCGCCATATGATCCTCCAGCAATAGTACTGAGCACAACCTTTCCATTATCATCTTGACCTCTGTAGAAGTACTCCTTCAGTGACTCATCATCTATGCGGTGATTTAGAACACTTTTTATGAATGCAGTGAACCTATCCCATGAACTGCTTACAAACTCTCCAGGTAGTGCTATGAAATTGTTCAGTTTATCTTTGTGATTCAACTTCTTGGACAGTGGAAAGTACTTTGCCATGAACTCCTTATGCAATTGATCCCAGGTATGAATCGAGTTATACGAAAGCTCAAAGAACCATACCACATCATCATCAGTCAATAATAAGGGGAAGACTCTCAAACCTATGACATTAATATCCAACTCCGGTCATCCCACACAACTCTTGCAGACACTTCTCAATTTCACCATGTGACCATGCGAATCTTTTAAAGCTAGACAAGAAAACAACCCTCTCGTTGTAAGCATTTGCATCAGACTGCTGGTCAACACAAATTTATTCCCTGGAGGTAGAGGAAGGAGCACAATAGGTCCTTCTAATTCAACTGTATTAAAATTGACCCTGTAGTTATCACGCAACCTTGGTTCTGGAGGATTCTGTACACTCAATGCATCTCCAAGTAGATTACCACAATGAACCTGAGCATTCTCATTACCAACTCCTGGAGGTTGCAAGTCAACTCCATCCTCATGCTCATCAATGATAAAATTATTACGAACCTCTTGATTTACCATTTTTCTCAAATTCTTTCTTAGTTTAGGATCGTATGGGGTCAATGGTTTGCCTGGACTCCGTGTACTTGGCATACACTAGAGTAGAAACCTGTAGAAAACAAAAACAAAAGAAAATGTTAAATCAGGGAATAATTGACTAAAGTTCAATAATGTAGTTAAACTTAATATAAAAGCCTTATTCTCCGGCAGCGGCACCAAAAATTGATATGCTCAAATTACACCTCCCTAAAGAAGTATAAGCGATCGTTGTCAAATAAAGAACCCAACTTATAGGTTGGAGTCGATCTCACGAGGAATATGGTGTAGAATTAAACTTAACTTACGATTATTTCCATTTAGTCAAACTATTTCCGAGATAAGTAAGCTAAAGGGGGGGATTTTTGTAAACAAATGACAGATTGTTGATTAAGTAACAAGTAAGCAGGATTCAAACTTTGTTGTTATCAATATGAGAGAGAAACTAGGGCCTATGTGTTCCCCACGAGCTCTTAATACTGTAATCCTAATAATAGTAATCCTACGAGTGTATACTTTACTAACCCTTACCTTTACCTCAGATTAGATACCACATTAATGTATGGCTTAGTTTTCACCCTTGCACCTATTGACATTAGACTATTAGATAACATCCACTAAATCTCTGTTGTTAATTCTTTTCTCATTAACTACCTCCTTGGTCTGGTAAGTAGCAACGAGGTGAGTTCTAAGACGTGCAATCGTTAAAAAGACTTTTAAATAAAAGAATTATCAATACATGCATAAACACTATTCAAGAATTACATACTTATTAGTATTACTTTGTTAATTACTCATGGTTCCCACAACCCTAGTTGTGGATTTAGCTACTCATGCTTGCAAAAATACAATTCATGTTGAAGAAGAAATATTTCATGAACTTTACGATTATAGTAGAAGAAACCTGAAATCTCCAATTGAATTTCAAAGTCAAAATCTTATAAAACGAAATCCAGAAATTAATTTGCTAAAGTTTGCAACTCAAGTTCACAAAATACCATGAACTAAAAGTAAACAATAATGTCTAACCCCCTAAAATGAGATTTACATACCCTATTTATAGAAAATCATGTCCTAAAAAAAAGGAAATGAAATAAGGAAATAAATTTCTAGGACACAACTTCCATCGACAAACTGACCTACGAATCATGGATCGACCTACGGTCGACAGGTCCCTTCTGTGGCTCCATACTTAGCAATTTTTATCAGATACTGGAACTTCAATTTCTCTGAATCATTCGACGGATGTGCAAAATGGCTCATGGGTCGACTACGATCCATAAGTTGCATCTGTGGTTCCACACTTAGTCAGACTTCCCTGATGCTCCATCTACACCACCCATCGACCGTTGAAGGATCTACGGTCTGTAGGTCACTTCCGTGGGTGGCCCCTTCTACAGATTTTCTCCTTTCATCTCACTCAACCATGTCCAAGCCCGAATTCCTGCAAACATGACACAAAAACATTAATTCTAACACAATATATCTTTAGACACACACAACTTCTAAGTAAAATGTTTCCAAAATACCATAAACTCACGGTATATCAAGAATCCCTTTGATTATATTTTGTTTTATTGCTTGCTTATTTAAGTTGTTAGGATGATCGGGGGTCCTGTCCCGACATCCCTCTTAGTTTTAGAGGCTTCATAGACGGATAGTTATAGTTCCCCAGTCTTTCCATTTCTAGTTGCTGAAGTTAAGACTTGGTTTGCCACTTTGTCTAGATGAATGTTATTATTAAACATTCTAAGTTATATTGAAACAAGTTGAGTTAAGTGTGTTTGATTCATGTTATTAATGCTTTAAGTATTCCACTGAGTAGTAAGCCAGGCCAAGGGTTTACTTAGGCACAACAATGGTTCTCGAGTACTAGCGACGCGCAGGGTGTAGGCTTGGGGTGTGACAAACATGGTATTAGTGCACAAAGTTTAAGAGCCCTAGGGAGTCCATGAAGCCGTGTATTTAGAGTCCTAGTTATCTGTGTGAAGCGTGCCACATCTATAATTGGGAGACTGCATCATTTAGGAACTATCTCACTTCTTTCATATTCATTTCGTGTGATAGAGTTTATCTCTATGAAAGTTTCTTTCTAATTTGTGCTTGCGCCTGTCTTTCAGATCATGCCTCCACGAAGAGTTGTACAAAGTCATATTGCAAGTAGGAATGTTAAGCCACAAGAACAAAGGGTAGCTAATGCACCAGAAGTGCAACCACAAGGAGAGGTTACCAGTGCCAAAATTTGGGAAGCCATCCGAAGGCTGAGTGAAGTTGTGACCAACCATGTGGGACAAAGAGGGATTCAAAAGGATATAGCTGATACGTCTATGATATGAGAGTCTCTAAGGGTGAATGCTCCAAGCTTCACTCGTTCAAGCATCACTGAGGATCCGAAGAACTTTGTAGAGGAACTGCAGAAAGTGTTTGAGGTTATGCACGTTACAGATGCTAAGTGAGTGGAACTAGCTGCCTATTAACTGAAGAGTGTTGCTAGTAATTGGTTTGACCAATGGAAGAAGAGTATGGCTGAGGATGCATCGGTTTTGAGTTGGGTCGTGTTCGAGAGTGCTTTCTTTGGGCATTTCTTTCCTCGTGAACTGAGAGAAGCCAAGGTACATGAATTCCTTACCCTTAAGCAGGAATCTATGAGTGTTCATGAGTACTATCTGAAGTTCACTCAACTTTCCCGTTATACTCCAGAGATGGTTGCAGCTATGAGAAGTAGGATGAGTCTATTTGTTGTTGGTTTGTCTCGTTTGTCGAGTAAGAAAGGTAAGGCTGCGATGCTAATAGGTGATATAGACATAGTGAGGCTGATGATTCATGTGCATAAGGTTGAGGAAGATATATTGAGGGATAGGGAGGATGTCAGAAACAAAAAGGCTAAGAGAGTCCGGGCAGCAAAAGAGCAATGTGAACGATCCTTCCTTTCAACAAAAACAGAAGGGGGTAATTGGGCTCCTACATGTGCTAAGTATGGTAGGAACCACCCAGGTAAGTGTAGCGATGGCTCCACTTGTTGTTTCAAGTGTTGTCAAGAGGGTCACTTCATGAAAGAGTGCCATAAGAATTGATAATGTAATGGGAATCAGAGCAATAAAACCCAATCTTCTTCAGTTGCTCCACCAGACAGCGTTGCACCTAGAGGAGCTACTTCGGGGACTGGCGGAGGAGCAAACCGCCTATATGATATCACTAGTCACCAAGAGCAAGAAGATTCACCAGACGTTGTCACTGGTATGATCCAAGTCTTTAACTTTGATGTTTATATTTTGTAACTCCTTATGTTGCGATGAATTTTGATATTCTTCCTGAGCAATTTCTTGAGCACTTTAGTGTTTCCACACCTGTTTGTGATTCTATTCTAGCTAAGAGAGTCTATCGTGATTGTACCATTTCCGTCAATCATAAGAGTACCATGGTTGATTTAGTTGAGTTAGACATGGTGGATTTCGATGTCATTCTAGGTATGGACTGGCTTCATGTGTGTTATGCATCAATAGATTGTAGAACTCGAGTTGTCAAGTTCCAATTTCCTAATGAGCCAGTTATGGAGTGGAAGAGTAGTTCATTAGTGCCTAAGGGTCAATTTATTTCGTACCTTAAGGCGAGAAAGTTAGTTTCCAAGGGGTGTTTTTATCACTTAGTCTGGGTTAATGATTTTAGTGTTGAGACACCTCGTATTGAGTCAGTTCCAATTGTGAGTGAGTTTCCTTATCCTGATGATCTTCCCAGTTCCAGATACTCATCCTATCTCTATTCCATCATATTGAATGGCACCAACAGAGTTGAAAGAGTTAAAAGAGCAGTTGAAATATCTCTTAGAGAAAGGTTTCATTTGACCAAGTGTCTCACCTTAGAGCACTCCGGTCCTATTTGTGAGAAAGAAAGATGGTTCTCTAAGAATGTGTATAGATTACCGTTATTTGAATAAGGTTACTATTAAGAATAATTATCCTCGTTCGATTGTTGATGATCTCTTCGATCAAATTCAGGGTTCTTCTTATTTTTCTAAGATAGACCTTAGATCAAGCTACCATCATTTGAAAATAAGGGAATGTGATATTCCAAAGACAATATTCAGGACTCGTTATGGTCATTATGAGTTTCCAGTCATGTCGTTCGGTTTAACTAATGCAGCTGCAACGTTCATGGGCCTTATGAATAGAGTATTCAAGCCTTATTTAGATATGTTTTTTTATCATATTCATTGATGACATTCTACTCTATTCGAAGAATGAAGAAGATCATGCTAGTCATCTCAAAATAGTTCTCCAAACTCTAAAGGATAAGGGGTTGTATGCTAAGTTCTCTAAGTGTGAGTTTTGGCTTGAGTATGTGGCATTCTTAGGCCACATTATTTCTGGTGATGGAATTAGAGTTGATACTCAGAAAATAGAGGCAGTACAGAATTGGTCGAGACCCACGTCTCCAACTAATATTAGGAGTTTCTTGGGATTAGCTAGCTATTATAGAGCCTCCTTGCCTTTCGGAGGATCCCTTTGATTATGTTTTGTTTTATTGCTTTCTTATTTCAGTTGGTAGGATGATTGGGGGTCCTGTCGTGACATCCCTCTCAGTTTTAGAGGCTTCATAGACGGATAGTTATAGTTCCTTAGTCTTTCCATTTTCAGTTGGTGATGTTAAGACTTAGTTTACCACTGTGTGTAGATGAATGTTATTTCTAAACATTCTAAGTAATATTCAGACAAGTTGAGTTAAGTGCGTTTGATTCATGTTATTAATGCTTTAAGTATTCCGATGAGTAGTAAGCCATGCCAATAGTTCGCTTGGGCCAACAATGGTTCTCGAGTGCTAGCCATGTCTGGGTTGTAGGCTCGGGGTGTGACATTTGCTTTCTTTTTAATTTATTTGCTCTTTTGACCATCACAACAATATGGAGATAGAAAATGATGAAAGTAATTTCATCACCCAAGATAACTCACCTCATAATCCATATCAAAATAATAAACCAAAAATTGATAAGAGTAAAGTTCATATCAACAACAACAATGGAGTGGGCCCTTAGACATATACGTCGTGGGATTATTGATGAGAGAGGTATTGATTTTTCGTCACTAGATAATGACCAAATCATGAACGTGCTTGTCATAATTGAATGCTCAAAATGGTCAAAATTTTCCAAAAATCCTGGAGCAACGGTATTAATGATAGTTCGAGAGTTCTACGTCAACATGGACGTAGAAAACCTCACCTATAAAGTTCGAGGTAATATCATCCCTTTCAATAACGAAGTCTTCAATGAATTATATGATACTCCACAATGTGATGACAATGTGTTTCAAGAGCTACTTGAAGAAAGTAATTTTGATATCTTTACTCCGCATCTGTGTCAATATGGAATGGATTGGCACTTTGACACTGAAGGAAAAAGGGATTGGTTTGCCACTAGAAATCTCAAAATGTCAGCAAAAATATGGATGTTATTCTTAAATGACTGCTTGAAATAAGATTGCAATTCTGGTGAGCTAAGAATTGAGAAAGCGGCTTGGTTATATGCACTAGAAAATGTATTCACAATTAAAGTTGGACGGATAATTAGTGAGAATATGGTACATTGTCGGACTGTGAGAAAAGTAAAAACTTTATACCATGGAACAACTATAATGAAATTGGTAGGACGTTTTGGAAAGAGACTATCACCTTCGTTAGGATTTCTTCATCCGTCTAACATTGGATGGACAAGTCTTAATCAATTAGGACCATGTGTGGGACCTATGAATACACCAGGACCTTCAATAGTTACAGAGAAAAAGAAAGGACATCCATCACTCTCTGCGGAGTTGAAAAGGGTTGTGGAAAAAAATAAACCAACTCATTATGCATCAACAATCTATGCAAGAAGATTTTAATGCATTTAAAACACAATTCTCTTACCCCATAAATAATGCTATTTATAATGCGGGATATATATCACAATTTTCAGATACGCAGGTTCTATATCCGCCGCTTGGAGTTCAAAATATGGGTTTTCAATATTTAAATATTGGTCAAGCAGAGTAGATTCATGTCATATGTCAAAAAAATTCAAAGGAGCAGCTAAGCTTTCAAGGAATGGCGCCACCAACATTAATATAAAAACCTGTTCCTTATGAATTCAACACATAACATGGTACCACTCAGTCAATGGCATTTGGCGATCAGTTCTTTAACTTTGATGAAGGTTTGAATATGCATGTCATGCAATCCGAATAGGTGGAAAATGATACGGCTAGCAACAGTAATAGCATCAACAATAATAAACATGGTAATACATTTTCTGATCTATATAGAGTTTGTCGTGGACTGACGGACAATAGGAATGCAGAGCACTGAAACCCCCACTTGAGATTTTTACATAAGTTACTATGTAAAGCTTAAAGTGTGGGGAGGTAACGAAATAAGTTTTCTTGTTCGATTGTTTGTTTGTTTTCCATGAGTGGTTGTATTGAAATAAAAATAATAAATAATAATAAAATGTATGACGAGTCAACGATTTGGACTCATTTAGGGGTTTATTTTAGTAGGTTTAGTGTCCTCAAATGCATATTTTATCCCAATAACTTATGTAAATCCTTGATTTTCAGGTATTTAGATTGAGGAACAAAGCATGGACACTTATGAGCAAAAAGGAACAAGGCAACATAAAGAACAAAGAAAAGAAGGCCTGAGGATCGCCTAAACCATTGGGTGAGTTGTTGAATGGCCATGGTCTCGCCTAATGTTCCAGTGTGCCAAGCCCTAAAGGAGAAAATCAAGTCAACGACAGAAAAGAGTAGTTGGCAAGTCACCGAACGGTTCCGTGATGTAGTGCTATATCGCCCAAAGTTACAGAGCTTGAAGTTGCTGAAGGCCAAAGCAAAAAAATGATGGAACTGACAAAAGGGCAGATCGCCGAGTGGATCGGTGATCCCAACTTATTGCGCCGAATGGTCCTTCACAACACATTTTTAGCGACTATAAAACATTTTTAAATTCTTAGTTTAGTAACAAGTCTTGAATCATATTTTTATCTAGTTTTAATAATTGTTCAGTTTTCAAGTTAGAGAGCTTAGAACTGCGTTTTGAGACAATATTTGCTTAGCTTTGAAGATTTCCATTTCTGAGAAATTAGAAGTGGGTGTTGAAGATTCTTCATCTTCGACCATTGTAAAGATGAAATTAATCATACACAGTTGATGGAAACACAATTTGGTAACGATTTCTCTCTTTTTATAATGTCTATCTAAAACCCCAATTCTTGGGGTGTGATTATATGATTATGGGTAGATTTGACTACTAGGTATTGTTAATTGGTAGTGTACATGTTGTTTAAAAGTAATTTCATTCAGTAATTTTGGCTTAATCTAAAGAGTTTTAGTTGCAAATGCAATCTACCTTCATGCTTTTGGCTTGCTCGAGAGAGAGGTTTTTAAAACCAAGATTATTGATTTGATGGTCTGTGGGTATTGGGTTGTTATGGGTTCAACTTGAGAGAGTGAATCCTAAACCCTTTTCCACACATTCAGCTCGAGAGAGTGAATGGACTAAATCATAGGTTGTTCTTAATTGCTTTTTATTGGTGTTCGAGAGAAACCAATTTGATATGGGGTAAAATGTTCGAGAGAAAGTTTATCCCCACAAAAGTCTAGCTTATTCATTGATTTATAACTTTTCACTATTGATTGCAATCACCCATTTGTCTACCTTAGCCCATAATCCAATCACATCCTAAGAACCCATCTCTATACGTGCTATTTTTGTGTTAATTTTCATGTTATTTGCTACTGTAGTTGATAATTGAAACCAAACCCCCCTATTATTTGACAGTTGTGTCACCCCAAACTTGAACCATGCTTTTATTCATAAATATTTTTACCTATGATTGAGTTGAACACATTTATGCTTTTCTATTGATTCTCAAATATGTACCACTCCTTGTGGGTTTCGACCCCAACTCACTTAGTTACGTTATATTACTGACTAACGATCGTTGACACTTAGTATTAGTTAAAGTGTCCTGATACGTGAAATCAAAATGGCGCCGCTGCCATGTAGTGGTGTTATTTGAGAATTCTTAGTTAAGTTGAATTTTGTTCTCGTTAGTCATAGTTGTACTTACATAATTTTTAGTTTTGGTTTGTTTGCTGATTTTTAGAGAAGCATAAAGGAGCATGTCTTGTAGCAATGGTGACCAAATGGACCTCTCCCCTTTGAGAATGATGATTCTTAGGGATAACATCCAAAGGTTTAGACAAATGGAGGGTGAGTCAATCTGTGAGTTGTGGCTGAGATTTAAGTCACTATTGTTGCAGTGCCCAACTCATGGAATCTCAGATAACATGCTACTGGATTGCTTCTATAAAGGTCTTGGTTCGGAAAATAGAGGAGTGGCTGACCAAATGTCTCCGGGAGGTCTCTCACGGCTACCCTATAAAATAGCAGCCTAGCTTCTTGATCACATGGCCAAGACCAACAAGGAGACTGAGAATGACCAAATTTTGGCCACACTTTTGACTCAGCTAGAGCTAGTGGCCAAAAAGATCATGGAATTGGAAGAACCAAACAAAAAGAAAGACCGGTATACTCCTCCTCATGAGCGTATAAAGGCCAAGGTGTACGAGGGTGGACAAATAGAAGATAAACTCTCACTCATTCTCCACAAAGTCGAAGAACACGACAAAGTGTTGAATGAGATAAAAGAGAATGTTTCACTGCTGAATCAGATGATTGCTTCCCATTCAATATATGTTCAGCTGCTGGAGACCCAAATGGATCATGTGTTGTCTCATCTCTACCCGACGAATTAAGATTGAGTGGGAAAGTCGTGCGACGATGTTAACTAAGGTGCTTCTTGGGAGGCAACCCAAGTATTTATCGCGTTATTTTGTTTTAGAAATAATGTTGTATTGATTGTGCAGGTTGAAGTGCAGAAAGTGTTAGAAAGGCAAAGATTGGCAATCTTAGTGCTGTGTGCTGGGCCTCTCTAATCTTAATTGTGTTGTATGGCCTATTTTAATTTGATAATTTTGCCCGTAATTCCTTTATTGTTGAATTCCCATAATTTGGTGCCTTAAAATTGGTTAGAATTTGTGGTGTTGTGCTTACATGTTGTTGGGTCTAGTCGGGTGAATTCTGAGTAACCCATATTTGAGCCAAATGATGTAATTTGCCCAATGATAGAGCGGGTGACATCATTCTTAAGGGCAAAAGTCATCAAATGGCCAAGTTTGGTAAAATTGGGAGAAGTTTGAGTATCCCGGGGTAATGGATGTATTGGGTCTTGCTTTAATTTGATGGGTACATGCTTTGATTTTGTTTTCAGGTGTTGCGGGGTTGAATTTGAGAAGTTGGGTTGAAAGTAGGCACGTTGGGTCATTTGGCGAGCTGGGTCGAGCTCGCCGAACCACTCAGAGGTTCGCCAAAGTTCCCCATCTCGCCTTTAATTGCATGATATACTTGAAGTTTGATTCTGTAACTTTCGGCGAGAAGCTTGAGGTCACCGAAAGCACTTAGCGACTGACTAATAGTTCTTTTTGATCACCCTTCGTCTGCTCCCCTGAACCCTTTTTGCACTGTGACTTTCGGCGGGCTACTCCTTGCTCACCGAATGGTGTCGGTGATTCACCAAAGGGCCTTTCCATCGCCGACATGCCAATATTTTTCTGAGAAGTTTGATCCAATCCTTTTAGCGAGTCCGATCTAGCTCGCCAAAGTGATTCAACGACTCTTTGACCGGTTCGGTGAGTCTGTCTGCAACTGTTTTTAGTAATTTTTCTTGAAGTGTTTCTCACTTTTTCTTGATGTTTTTGCAGACATGGTAAGGACTAACATTGACATGCCACCCCGAAAAAGAGCACAGGGTGTCACAATCAACAAATCAAATCCTCCCAAGAAGGGAAGGCAAGAGCTTCCACCGGGAGACAAAGGCAAGGGTAAGAGGCCCACATCTGACAGGGTGACTACTGGCTCCCAGGCTGCTTTATCTATGCCTGAGGATGACCAGCCTTTACAGTCCCGACAAGCTGAGCTATGGGCTAGATATCTCCCTAACTCAGCTAGAGTCCCTCCAATTCCCACACCAGCAGACTCAGTGCTAGATCCGGCACCTTCTGTGGCTCCAGTTCCACCAGTCATCCCTCCTCCTAGGCTTGTCAACAGGTTAAAGGGTTATGGATTGCGAACTATCCTAGAGGAGAAGTTTCTATCAACATATGGACTAGAGGGTAGATACTCCAGTGTGAGGGAGATACTACATTGGCACAGGTTTCAGATACTCACTGGGCCCCGAGGCCCCTATGTTCCTTCATGTGTTCGGGAATTCTATACTGCATATGGTGACTTGGTGCCAAAGAGTAAGAAAAAGGCCAATGATTTTAGACAGGTTAAGTCGGTCATGGTCCGAGGTGTGGAAGTTGGGTGATGCAGCGATATCATAAATGTTGTTCTTGAGAGAGCCACGGGGTTCGAGCACGATTATGAAGGCTTTGTGATAGCCTAGTCCCTGGATGACTTGAAGAGTTGGCTTGCCCCCCTTCTCTCTGATGTCACCCCGAGGTGGATGGATACAGGAGTCCAGATCGAGAAGAAGGATTTGAATGTAGCTACCCGATATTGGTTCGGATTCATCAACAACTCCATCATGCCTTCACCGAACGAATCCATTCTCCGACATGTGAAGGCATATTGTTTAGGGCTTATGTTAGTGAAGAGGCGGCTCAACTTGGGGCTCATTATTGAGCAGGAGATGGCCATGAGGGCCAAGCATACGCAAACTTCTCTACCATTTCCGGTACTGATCACAGAGTTATGCCGGCATATAGGAGTACCCCGATATCATATGAGAGATATTGAGGTTACCCTGTCTTCTTCTACCAACATCCGGTGCATTGAGGCTGAGTACACTCGAGATGAGGCTAACAGGAGGAGAGCAACTCCAGTGGACACATCCCCGAAGGTGGATGTTGATTCGATACCTGCAGAGGCATCTTTGCCTACTCTGGCCTCCGAGCCTTCAGGTACTTGTGCCCCTTATTCTTCAACAAAGGCCTCGGGTGCCTCTACATCTGCCCAGCACAACTGTATCACTCAGACTATGCTCCTGAAGATGGGGCACCTAGCCCATTCAGCTGACGTGATGGCGACCAGACTTGAGAGATCCATCCCATGGATGATCGAGAGTGCCATCATTGTTGCACTAACCCCTCTTGACTTCTATTGACAATCTCTCCATGAGAGTTAAGGCTTGTGAGAGAAGAAAGAAGGAGACCTCCAAGGTGACGGCTTTGAAAGCCGGGGTAGCAGATTTGAGGAAGGACGTAGACTATCTAAAGTCTACTGACTTCACTTCATTACTGGAGGCTGTAGATTATTTGGACGCTCCTGAGACTACAAAGATTCCTCTAGCTACCACCAAAGATGTGCATAGGGATGATGAAGCAATTGATGAGTCGGATGCAGAGACCGATGAGGAGCAAATAGAGATAAGGGAGGAGAGAATATATGGAGACCTACTATATCTGGATGAGACTATTGTACAGTCAGTGATCCAGACATCGCTCACCGAGACATCTATGAAAGCTCCTAGTGGAGATGGTCCCTCTGAGTTGACTCCTGGAACTGATGCCCAGATGTCGAGCACTACACCGGGAACTGATGCCCAAGTAGATGGAGTGATTGAGTAGACATGATCCCTTCTTTACCTTCCTCTCTATCTTACTTTATTTTGACTTTTGGATATAATTTTGATTGCATTTGAGGACAAAAGATTTTTATTTGTGGTAGGGTGAGTCCCACCTTTTGTGACTATGGTTCTGTGTATATATTTGGGTTTTAAGATATAATTGTGTTTTATACTGCTTTGTGGATGATTAAGCTTGTGGCTCCGTGTTTTTAATGATAAATGATTTTTGGACCCTTCCGAAAAAATTGTGCCACCTCTTGTTTGTGGTTGAATGTGGCTGTTCTCTTGCAAATTTGAGTATCGGTCTTGATCAATACCGATGACTTGAATAGTGCTCATAATCGAACAAAAATGAATGTGCGGCTATGATGAGGCCAAATGAAGTTGCATAGACAATATGTGAACTTTTTGCATCTCGTTGTGACTAGCCAAGTATCAAATTGATTCTCTTGTGATGAACATTGCACACTAGCAAAAAGTGTGGAGTCTTGTTTGACATTGGTGTCAATGCCTTGTTTAATGATCTTACCGTGAACCATGTGTGATGACACCTAGAATTTGCCCTGTTGGTCCGCTTGAGTTAGTGATGCAATCTGATGATATGATCTTAGGCAACATTGAAGAGTGTGAAACAATTTGAAATTACACCTCTTTTTGTGGCCTACCTTGTGAGTGTGTGATCCCCACTTCAACACCCTTGGAGCCTTAACCTTTTCTTGGAAGAAACTTGATGAAATGGTGACCTTTCTTGATCCATTATCCATAATCCTCAAGATTTGTGGTTTGTGTGACTAGCCAACTTAGGCCAAAACCCTAAGTTGGGGGTGTGGTAAAAAAAGAAGGTGAAGCAAGAAGTGCAAGAAAGTCCCCTTTGACCCATTGTTTGAGAAAAAAAATGGAACCCCTCCATATAAAAAAAAAGGAAGAAAAGAATGAAAAAGTCGTGAAAATACAAAAAGAAATGGGGTTTCCAACAGTCCATGGAAAGTGAATACTGGGATGATTGTTGAGCACAAATGAAAATGATGAAGAAAAAGAAAGAAAGTGTTGTTCACACCACACTTCATGAAGATTACAACCATTGAGCCTAAATGACCATACCTTTGCACTCAGCCCCGTTACAAGCCTTGAAAAGACCTTTTTGATCTTGAGTGAGCTGAAACAAGGGTTGATAGGAAAATACGAGCAAACCTATGGGTGAAGTCATGAATTGTGTTCATCTTTGTGAGTGTGAGCATTGCATTTGATTCCGGAGCTTTAAATTGTGAACTATAGTGTGTAAATGTGGAATCATGGGCATTTGAGTTCCAGTGTTGAGCTTGAACTTACATTTGAAGCAAGAATTGTGAACTTGAGAATCTTTGATAATGGTGATTCACAACTTGAATCTTTGAGTGCACAATTGATCATTGCATGAGTAAGTTGAGTCTTTTTGTGTGCATTTATGATTGAATCTTATGTAGCACTGTTTGAGATATCTTTTTTGAACTGCTGAACTTGAGTTTTACTCGAGGACAAGCAAGAATTTTAAGTTGGGGATGTTGATGAGTCCACGATTTGGACTAATTTAGGGCTTTATTTTAGTAGATTTAGTGTCCTCAAATAAATATTTTGTCCCAATAACTGATGTAAATCCTTAATTTTCAGGTATTTGGATTGAGGAACAAAGCATGGACACTAATGAGCAAAAAGGAACAAGGCAAGTGAAAGAATGAAGAAAAGAAGGCCTGAAGATCACCTAAACCACTGGGCGAGTCGCCGAATGGCCATGGTCTCGCCTAATGTTCCAGTGTGCCAAGCCCTGAAGGAGAAAATCAAGTCAGCGATATAAAAAAGCAATCGTCGAGTCGTCAAACGGTTCCACAATGCAGTGCTCTATCACCCAAAGTTACAGAGCTTGAAGTTGCTGAAGGCCAAAGCAAAAAGGTAATGGAATTGACCAAAGGGTGGATCGCCGAGTGGATCGGCGATCCCGGCTTATTGCGCCGAATGGTCCTTCGCAACACATTTTTGGCGACTATAAATACATTGTTAAATGCTTAGTTTAGTATCAAGTCTTGAATCAAATTTTTATCTAGTTTAAATAATTGTTCAGTTTTCAAGTTAGAGAGCTTAGAACTGAGTTTTGAGACAATATTTCCTTAGGTTTGAAAATTTGAAGATTTACGTTTCTGAGAAATTGGAAGTGGGTGTTGAAGATTCTTCATCTTAGACCTTTGTAAAGACGAAATTAATCCTACCCAGTTGATGGAAACACAATTTGGTAACGATTTCTATCTTTTTATGATGTTTAGCTAAAACCCCAAATCTTGGGGTGTGATTATGGGTTGATTTAGCTGCTGGGTATTGTTAATTGATAGTGTAAATGCTGTTTTAAAGTGAATTCATTCAGTAATTGTGGCTTAATATAAAAGGTTGTAGTTGCAAATGCAACTCTACCTTCGTGTTTTTGGCTTGCTCGAGAGAGAGGTTTTAAAACCAAGATTACTTATTTGATGGGCTGTGCGTATTGGGTTGTCATGGGTTCAGCTCGAGAGAGTGAATCCTAAACCCTTTTTCACACATTCAGCTTGAGAGAGTGAATGGACTAAAGCGTAGGCTGTTCTTAATTGCTGCTTATTGGTGTTCGAGAGAAACCAATTTGATTTGGGGTAAATTGTTCAAGAGAAAGTTTATCCCCACTAAAGTCTAGCTTATTCATTGATTTATAGCTTTTCACTATTGTCACGACCCAGACTGTCATGATTGGCACCCACACAAACCCTTCGGTGGGAGAACCATTACTACAACCCAAACAAACAAATTTTATGAAAACTAAGGCATTTAAAGATATGGAAGCAAACTTAAATGACTATCACGATGGAGTCCGTATAAACTCCAAGGTTTTAACAAATAACTATAAAAGTCAATGTACCAAAAATCTACTAACGACAAGTCTAATAACAAGAGGTACGACCCCGAAACTAAACAATACCTTAAACAAATAGTCTGAGTCCCAAGAAAGTGGACTTAATCAAGAAAGATCCATGACAGCCTGAAAGAACTGGCTCACCCTTGAATCCGTTCACGCTCAATAGTCACCTAGCTGAGGTCTATCAATAGCCACCTAGCTGAGGTCTATGAACAGCCACCTGAAGTGGCCCTGTAATCAACAAAGAACAAGCAAGTGCAATATCAGTACACAACCTCCATATATTGGTAGGATCACGCGGTTATCCCAAGAAGTGAAACACATGCAAGTAACCACAACATTATAAACAGACAAATACCGAACATATGTAATATTAGTCATCTTTTCACGATCAATGTAGCATCCCGCATTCTCAATAATACACATTAGTTATCAATTTAGAGTAACATACAGTCTTCCAATATCAATTATCATTATATATGAACGTAATCATCACAAGTAGATACACAATACAATTCAATGTTCCTCTCATGAAGCCCAATTCAATGGTCCTCTCATGGAACCCGCACCCAAACTATTAGCATACCGGAATGTGGTACCCGATTAATTGTTTATGCCGGAACATGGCAACCGATCCCATATTTATGCCGAAACGTGGCAACCGATCCCATATTTATGCCGGAACGTGGAAACCGATACAATCAACAAACCACAATCACAATCACAATGTATATTCTCACAATCATACAACAAGAGGTGATTCATGGCATACAATTATTCAATTATCTTCATTTATGATTAGGTTGATCAATAATGCAACATTCGCATAAATACGTGCATTATAATGAGCAATTACAAACATATATCAGACCAACATGAAATCACAACCATCACCTACCTCGAAACATGCTTGAAACCCTAAGAAACTTGATCCTTCCCTTTTTGAATTCGTTCCTCTTGTTTTTGGTCTACAAACAATCAATATAATACGAGAATCAATAAACAATCACTAGTTACCCGAATTACTAACAATTCTATGAACCTTAGATCAAACCCATGATCCCAATCTCCCAATTAGGGTTGTTTCCACCAAATAATCTAGATCAAAACCCTTACCCCATCGTTCATTACCCATTCTACTACGTTCTACAGATCAAAACATGGATTCGGGGAGTGAAAACCTTACCTTTAGCCTCAAGTATGATGAACAACTGTCAAGAGTCACCTGGGGTTCATTCCTTAGCTCTAAAAATTGAAAAGTGCAGAATAAGGTCGTTTAGGGGTTTATTTACGACCTTAAGTCGCACTGAACCCATCACAACGGTCCTCACCTCGCTGCAGCAGCCCTTCCAGAGCGACACAAATCCTGCTAAATGTCTTGCACGGAACAAGTGAGCTATTTAAAGAATTCCAAAACCCTTATTTCACAACACGGCTTCAGCTAACGACACTCAGAAAATACCGTTCACGCTAAAATCGATTTCGGGTGTTCTACTCACCCGAATTCAATTCCTTAAAGTCATACAAATTTTAACGACTTATCTAATTACTCATGTAATCAAAATCATAAATAAGTCACCCGATTGTTACCAGACTTCCCTACATCTTACAGACTCCAATTTCGTCCAAATCTGGACTAGTCTAGGAAATCTCAAGTTACTATGAAAAAAGTTTTCTGACCCCAATTCTTTCTCCATTGACTTTTGCCTAACGACGGAATTAGGTCTTAACAATAGATACCAATTTACCCATCACTCTTCCCCGAGTGATCAACGAGGAAAGATTGGCTAAAGTAAGGGTAGAGTAGTATCTGAATCATCGAATTACTGGGGATAGTTGTCTTGCATGCCCTTCTTACCGAATCTCATTACCCCCTAAGGGTTTCACATCTACAACTCAAACCAACCAATTGAATACCTACACATCCTCCCTTACAATGCCTCAATGAAGTCATCTCAACACTCGAGTGATAAATATTGTTGTATGTAAACTTAACTAACAATAGAATGATTCCTAACAACCACCAAAGTTGATCGTACACACCTCTGCCACTTGTTATCAAGGATCTTGACACAATCATTAGGACTAATCCTTTCTCACATAAGCATGATAACATTATAAATCAATACTCGCTACAATTAGAAGTGAATCTGAACCAACCAACACACACTCACAATACCCAAACAATCACAGTTATTAACAACATCTCCTTCCCACAACATAAATTTCCATGATCTTAAGTTACAAAAAGTTGGTCTTTATCCATCAGATACTCATTGTGGGATATGTCCAAGCATACAAACCCTCTAACAACACTATCAAAATGCTATATTTAGCAATTGTAGATTACCTCTTAAGAACACTAGAATTGGACCCAATGATCCACACATTTAACCACGCATAATCAATACATGACCTCGACGACTAGATGAATGTTAAGATTGTCGGACAACCATATATACGCATGAGAGCTCTTCTATAAATTCTCATAAGCAAGTGGTACATGTATAACTACTGCAATACTTTAACAACTCCAAGACGACACCAAATATGTCCTCTAAAATAACCAAATATTCCAAATCTTCCCACTCAACCAAGAGAACATCGCAGAATTTGGTATCCATGATCCACCACTATGGATCCTCCCACCAAAGTGAAAACACACTAGAGCATAGCTAGTGAATGATACTCATAATACTAACAACCATCATAAACACTCCGACCATTTACCTTATTATAAACCAACACTTTTAAAAATGAAACCTTTCTTAGGTACTTAAAAATCAAAAGTATTAAACTTACGACTCAACCCTGGTGTAGGTTCTTTCAAATGCTCAATACCGGATACAATTGATCATTTCTCACCTTGACAATTCATACCTTGACAAAATACATCACCACGAATGTATACTTACAATGAAAAATCTTAATTGTAACTTCAACCTTATAGCACAATCTTTTTATCAATCAACATTAGCTTGTACCTTGAAGATATTTATGAATTTATGGATCTTCGCTTATCATTAATCGCATCTCCATCGATCTTACAACATCCTTCGCTAAAAATTCCATCGTAGTCATTACTAAACTCAAAAACAAAACCAAAGCACTTATCATCACACTCGAGCTAATGTTTGTACACTCCTTTCTCAAGTTGTTTTCAATAGTTTTTAACCAATCTGATGGACCCATGAAACTATTACCATAGCCATAACAAAACGAATGAAATCACGCGTCTCTAAACCCAATTATCTACCTCTTTGAAGATACCTCTTTAGCCTTTGCAATCAAATAAAAATATTTATGTTCTCGCCTCTCTCTAAAGGTTGTACTACATCCCACTATACTCTAGTTCTTTAAAATTCTATTCGAGTGGTATCCCACCATATCTTAAAACTTTCCATACAGCCACGTTACTCACTAAATTTTAGAAAACCGCAACTTTAGATACTCGCAGGTCGTAATTATTGTACAAATTTCGCTTCACCAATAATCTTATTATATATTTTTATCTCGTCACAATCCATCATGAACTCTTATTACCATTACGCTCAGTCAGCCATGACTATCACTACAAAGTCAACCTTTTCATCAACACGACGCCTCTAACTTGGGTAAATTCATCAAATTCAAAGGACTAACCCAAATTATACGCACTTTCTTACTAAAATCTTCAATTTCCTTTGCCCTAGTATACTCAATGGAACTTTCTTAATCCATAAGCTTATCATTTCGGTATCAATCCACTCCTTTATGGCTTAAGATAAGATCAAAAGTCCTCATACTACCATCCTTCTTCTTAACAAACAAGATAGGAACACCCCACAGAGAAGCACTAGGACGGATGAAACCTTTATCATGAACTTGGTTTTTCAGCCTTAAGCTCTCTTAATTCTGCTAGAGCCATGAGATACGGAGGGATGGAAATAGGGCGAGTGCCAGTTTTAATGTCAATGCAAAAATCTATATCTCTATCCGGAGGCATACCAGGCAAATTCATAGGAAACACTTCCTTACACTCAGACACCACAGGAACAGACTCAATAGAGGAAGACTCAACCTCAACATCTCAAACATGAGTCAAATAAGCCAAACAACCCTTCCCTACCAGTTTCCTTTCCTGAATGGAAGATATGATCTTAGCTAGCTTAGGCTTGTACACCCCTTCCCACTCTAATCTTTCCCTACCGGGGATCTTTAGAGTTATCGACTTAGTATTACAATTAAGCCCGGTATAATAGGGGGACAACTAAGTCATGCCTAAGATTATATCAAGTCGGTCATATCCAACATAACCAAATGAACCCAAGTCTGAAAATCCCTAAAAACAACAGGACAACCACGATACACAAGGGTGACTATGTATGACTCTTCCACTGGGGTAGATAAATGGATGGGGGTATCAAGTATAACACAAACCACATCAAATCCCCATGCAATTGGACTAACACGTACGAATAAATAGAACCCAGATCACACCAAAATAATAGCCATCCGGGCACAGAAAAGTGTAGCACTAGTGACCACTGCATCACACAGCTTAAACTTGGTCTTTCCTGAAAAAGAATATAATTGAGCCCTATCATCTTGACGGGCAACCTCCTCGCCTAGCTGCACTACTCCTCTACCTGCATTATCATTTCCCCGGCCTTCACGACCTTGCTGATTTCCTCCTCATATGCCCAGGTTCTCCATAATTTTAACACACTTATAACTTATATTCGATTGTTGAACACTGAATTAGATCGCAGGGGTTAGTTTGGGTACGATTTGGGGTTCATAATTATGACTAAGGGAAAATAGGGAAGACAGGGCTGAGGTTCTGTCTCACCCTATCCCGCTCTGGCAGCAGAAATCTCGCACTGGTAGTCTCACTGTGGCGGGGAAAATCCCGCCCCAGTGGCTCTGACGGAAACAAAACCTCTGCCAATTTTTTTTGAGGTTTCTCTCTTTTCTACATTTCCCTTAGATTTTCTGATTATAACTAGGTTTTTAAGAAAAATCCCTTTAGCTAGGACAATCATTGTCTACCCCCCGATCAACCCAACGAAGTATACACTTTAGAATCTTTTGACATAGTTTCAGCACAACCACACACATATCGCTAGGATATACCTAGACTCTTACACGGTTATCAGTTGGTCGCAACACACGTCCATATTTCTCACTTACAAACCACATCGTAATTTATCTAGACCTTTGCAAGTAATCTCGTGATGACTTTCTTTGACACTCAAGTAGTTACAACTTGCAGATAAGTCCAAATTATTTAATTAATTTTTTCCATAGACGACCATTACTAATCATCTATGCCTTATACGGCCCCTAAGACCAGATACCAATTGGAACCTTCTCAGTTCCAATTAACTTGTTTGTGTCCCTTCGGCCGGGACTACATCGTCTAGTTCACTCCTTTGAGATTCCAATTGGAATCGGGAGATGCCAATTGGACTCAACTCATACCACAAGCGACAATAGTAGCTAGCGAGCCCCACAAAACTGCTAATTTCAATCATAGAACTTGGTCGAACCCAATTCTTAACCACCTCAGTCTTTAAACGATGGTAACCAAAGATTGAATCAATCTTAGAGAAAACTGATGCACCTTGCAATTGGTCAAAAGGTCATCTATCCGAGGCAATGGATATTTTTTCTGAATGGTGACCTTATTCAACTTTCGATAGTCTATACACATCCTCTCTTGCTAGTGATGGTGTTACTGTTGTTGTTGCTCCAGTTCGGTCCATAGAGTGAAGGAGGAAAGATATCAATTTGTATCACCCAGATACCAATTGGATTCAAGTCATAGCACGAAGGAGTAGAAAAAAGTGAATTTTTCCTAAAGTCCTATAGCCTCTCGAAGAAAAGTACAGACGTCATCGTATCGTTCTGCAAGACTCTTTTTGGTACACTAAGATCAAAAAACCTAGGGCTCTGAAACCAAATTTGTCACGACTCAGACCGTCGTGATTGGCACCCACACAAACCCTCTGGTGGGAGAACCATTACTACAACCCAAACAAACAAATTTTATAAAAACTAAGGCATTTAAAGATATACAAGTAGATTTAAATGACTATAAAAATGGAGTCCCCATAAACTCCAAGGTTTTAACAAACAACTAACCAAACTAATGCGGAAGAACAACCCCTAAAACCTGAAAGTCAATGTACCAAAACTCTACTAACGACAAGTCTAAGAACAAGGGGTACGACCTCGAAACTAAACAACACCTTAAACAAATAGTCTGAGTCTGAAGAGAGTGGACTTAACCAAGAAAGATCCATGGCATCCTGAAAGAACTGGCTCACCCTTGAATCCGATCACGCTCAATAGTCACCTAGTTGAGGTCTATTAAGAGCCGCCTGAAGATGCCATGTACTCAACAAAGAACAAGGAAGTGAAGTATCAGTACACAACCATCATGTACTTGTAAGATTACACGGCTATCCCAATAAGTGAAATACATGCAAGTAACCACAACATTATAAACAGACATATACCGAACATATACAATATTAATCATCTTTTCAGGATCAATGTAGCATACCATATTCTTAATAATACACATTAGTTATCAATTTAAAGCAACATACACTCTTCCAATATCAATCATCATTAGATATGAACGTAATCATCACAAGTAGATACACAACACAATTCAATGGTCCACTCACATAACCCAATTCAATGGTCCACTCACATAACCCAATTCAATCTGTTAGCATACCGGAACGTGGTACCTGATTTAATGTTTATGTCGGAATGTGGAACCGATCCCATATTTATGCCGGAACACGGTAACCGATCCCATATTTATGCTAGAACAGTGCAATCGATCCAATGTTTATGCCGAAATGTGGCAACCGATCCAATCAATAAACCACAATCACAATCACAATGTATATTCTCACAATCATACAACAAAAGGTGATTCATGGAATACAATTATTCAATTATCCTCATTTACTATTAAGGTGATCAATAATGCAACATTCGCATACATACATTCATTAAAATGAGCAATTACAAACATATATCACACCAACATGAAATAACAGCCATCACCTACCTTGAAATATTCTTGAAACCCTAAGAAACTTGATCCTTCCCTTTCTGGATTCGTTTTGCTTGTTCTTGGTCTACAAACAATCAATATAATATGGGAATCAATAAGCAATCACTAATTACCCTAATTACTAACAATTCTATGAACCCTAGATCAAACCCATGATACCAATTTCCCAATTAGGGTTGTTTCTACCATAGAATCTACATGAAAACCCTTCCCCATCGTTAATTACCCATTCTATTATGTTCTACGGATCAAAAAATGGATTCGGGGAGTGTAAAGCTTACTTTTTGCCTCAAGAATGGTGAAAAACTGTCAAGAATCGCCTGAGCTTCGTTCCTTAGCTCTAAAAATCAAAAAGTGAAGAATAAGGTTATTTAGGGGTTTATTTATGACCTTAAGTCACGTTTAACCCACCACAACGACCCTTACCCCGCTGCAGCGACACAAATCCCGTTAAAGTGGCTTGCACGGATCCAGTGAGATATTTAAAGAATTCCAAGACCTCTATTTCACAACACACCTTCAGCCAACGACACTCAAAAAATACCATTCACGCTAAGATCAATTTCGGGAGTTCTACTCACCCAAATTCAATTCCGTAAAGTCATAGGGATTCCTTAACGGCTTATCTAATTACTCATGTAATCAAAATCATAAATAAGTCACCCGATTTCTACCAGATTTCCCTACACCTTACAGACTCTGATTTCGTCCAAATCTGGACTAGGCTAGGAAATCTCAAATTACTACGAAAAAAGTTTTCTGACCCCAATTCTTTGTCCATTGGATTTTCCCCAACGACGGAATCAGGTCGTTACAACTATTGATTGCAATCACCCATTTGTCTACCTTAGCCCATAATCCAATCACATCCCAAGAACCCGTCTCTATATTACTATTTTCGTGTTATTGGTTGTTGTAGTTGATAATTGAAACTGAAACCCTCCGTTATTTGACACTTGTGTCACCCCAAACTTGAACCATGATTTTATTCGTAAATGTTTTTACCTATGATTGACTTGAAGACATTCGTGGTTTTCTATTAATTCCCAAATATGTACCACTCCCTGTGGGATTCGACCCCAACTCACTTAGCTGGGTTATATTACTGACTAACGATCGTTGGCACTTAGTATTGGATGAAGTGTCCTGATACGTGAAATTAATGTATAAAATATATATATATATATATATATATATATATATATATATAAAATTATTCTTGCATGTACTTCCATGGATTTCTTGGTTCGATTCTTTGCCATGGTCGTAATATATTGAATCGAACATTTTTTTAGGACTTTGAGTTACTCTATTGCTAAATTTTTATTTTAACTAAACTTGGCTTGCCTTAAAAATCATTAGACTTAAAATAATAATAATAATAATGAGTTGACTAAGTATGGTTCATGAGTTTTATAACAACCTTTCCAAGCTCATACTTAGTTATTGATTATCGAAAATAATATATCTACTAGTCCCAAGTGTATTGTGTGGTTAGTATATATTACCTAGTAAT
The DNA here is from genome assembly GCA_029582685.1 of Solanum piurae. Lineage (NCBI taxonomy): Eukaryota > Viridiplantae > Streptophyta > Magnoliopsida > Solanales > Solanaceae > Solanum > Solanum piurae. The sequence goes on from JAJOOO010011311.1 coordinate 54,661, forward strand.
CATGCTTATTGGAAAAACTAGAAGTTAACTTGAATGTGGATTGAAGCGAAATTTTAGGTAGATTTTGAGTTGGGAAATGAAAGTAGCTTCTTTGTTTAGCCTTGTTAAAATGATCTTAATTGACCTACCTTGACAATTTTTATCTCTAGTATCCCCATCGAGCCGAAATAAATATTCTTTTTTTTTCTTCATCACAAAGCTCTAAACCTTAACCATTCTTGCTATCTCAAATTATTATTATTTTCACCTTACTTCCCTTTAAGTACTTTGATAAATAAATAAAAAGTTGTAATGGATGATATTGAACAAACATTGTTGATCCTTCGAGACCACGACATGATGATTATGTCACGTAAAAAATAAAATAAAATTTATATATATATATATAAAGAGAGAAGGATTTGAAACATAAAGTTTTAAATAAGATGAAAGGCAATGATGCTTAAAAAGGAAAGTGAAATATAGTGCCTAAAGGGAGTTTGACTCACTATTATCCGTATACATCCTACTTACCCCAGATCCTACATTACAACCATGAAAATCCCTAAAGGATATCAACTCAAAGACTCCTACATTAGTGGAAAACCAAACAATAGTCAAGCCTATGGCTATTTCCGGTGACATGAGATATTTCTTTGCTGAATGTGAGTGATTTTCCTCTACATATACCCTTCTTTGTTCTATCAATATATTGTGTGATTTATGAACATCTCTCTCCATTTGGTAAGACACATTGGGACTAAAGGTATTGTTATTTCGATTTTCAATTAATAAATATGAGTAAGGTTAAAAGTTGTTAAAACTCAAAGAGTCTTTCTAGTCAATTCTTCTCTATCAAAGTTCTTATTTTATATATATATATATATATATGATAAGTGGCAAAAAGCCCCTCCCAGCCTATATCCGGATTTTCAACTGCACACTTTAATTTTACGGGAGTCCTATCACCCCTGAACTGTCTAAAACTAAAATAATTACCTCCGTGAATGCTTAGCTTGCAAAGTGAGTGTAACTCAATCTCTTTGAGAGAGTGAACACAAAAAACAAATTTAAAACTTTATTTTTAATATCTCTTTTTATAAATATATGTATTTTTATTTATTATTTATTTTCTTATTTATTGTCCTTCTTCTCCATAGCAATAACGATCAAATTTCTCCACCATTAACCATCTCTAAACCATCATTGCCACCACCCATCTTCACCGAATTCACCATTGTTGATTTCACACAAGCTTTTAAACTCTCATGTAAAAAAAATTTATAAACCAATCAAATCAATTAAAAGTAAAATGAGATGTATTTATATCACCTAAAAAGGGGATTTGGATCAGATTTGAAAAAATAATCAAATTAGGTTTACATCAAACCCAATTGAACTCCCAAATAAGAATCTTTTTTTTAAAATTTATAGATCCTTTAATTAGCAATCTCAAAACTCAAGCTATCAATTACATGCTTCTTCCTCATTTTCCCCAAGAGAATTTGCATTTGTTCGTCCTCTCTCTTTCCCTCCCCTCACTTTATTAGTTTTTTTAGGTTTTCCTCTCTCCACTGCTCGACTGACCGCCGAAACGCCACCATTGTCGGTGCCTCCAACGAAACCCAAAACATCAGCAAAAACCTTCCCCCCCTCCTCTCATCTTTCTTTTGTTTCTCATAATCTAATTTCAATGGACTTTGGTGTTTAACGTAATGGTGAAGTTACTTTAGGAATTTGAAGGAATTGGGAGAAGAAGTTGCTTTAGGATTTGAAGAAATTGGGAGAGTATAGGAAAGAGGGGAAAGGAATTATAAGAAAATTGAAAAAAAAAATTAATTAAATTTCCACGTGTCAGACGCATGAAATTCACAGATCAATATAGATGTGGTTGTGGCTTTTTAAGGGTGTAATTATTTCAGTTTTAGACAGTTCATGGGAGTGATAGGACTCCTGTAAAGTTAAAGTGTGTAGTTAGAAATTCGGATATAGATTAGCGGGGCTTTTGACCATTTTCTCTATCAATATCTTATTATATTTTAGCCATAATAATATTATCTTTCATTGCTTGAGGACAAACAAATATCCAAGTATGGGGGTATTTCATGAGAAAAAAATTATATCATATACAACTACGCTATTATTTAAAATCAATATTAATAATTTTATTTTTCTTTGCAGAGCATGTCTCGATTTAATAAGAACAACAACAAACAAAGAAATATGCGACAAAGAAATTCAGTGCTGATTTTTTTATCTGACAGTCAACATAAACAAAATGGAAAAAAAAGGAAAGTATGAAAATGTTGCTAGTCAAGTTCAAATTAAAAGAAAAGTTTAAAGGAAATGGAAAAGAATGAAAAATACAGAAGATGCAACTTAGGTGGGACCCAATATATTCACAAGAAGAAATGAATATGCTTGGAAGGCTTATGTGAAGTCACAAACCTAAAATTACATTAATGCCATAACAAAAATTTCTATAAATAGAAGTCTCAGTAGAACAACTGAGGAGTACGAGACTTCCAAATAGTTTTCTTCTTCAACTTTTTATTTTATATTCAAATCCTAATTTTAATTAAGTAGCAGAATTAATCCTCTAGAATATTTCTTCTATTTTCTTATTTAATGGCGAAGAATATTTTCGTTAGTAGTACCAAACTTAGTATGGGGTAGTTTTCTATTGTGTTGGGAAAAAGATGAATCTTGATATATCTATATAATAGTAAGCATTATTTCTAAATTTCACATACGACATATTAATGTATTACTAACTCTATAATCGAGAGAGGCAGAAGAAGTAATACTATTAATTGAGGTATTGATCAGGTTGTTGAATTATAGTTTGTGGCATCAACCCATTTTGTGTTATATTTAATCCTGCACTTATTTGTACTCGAGAGAGGCAAATAGTGTAACAATCAGCTATAACAAGTAAGGTAACTGAAAGAGACTTACTTTCAAAAGCATGTTTTAGTTCAAGTACATATTTCTGGTTCTTAAATATTACTATTTTGACAATTAAATTGTATAACTGAGAGGAGTACATTTAATTATTCAACTTCAGTAATATTACATAAATATAATCATAAGAGGTGTTTATACTTTTATGAGAAATAGAAATTACGGAATAAAATCTTTTACTTTTTGTAGAAATATCAAGTGAAGTCTAAATCCCAACACCTTTCACCCTATTTCGAAAATAAAAATAAAAATATTTTCTCTAGTTACAAGGCTTTAACTAAAATTAAATTAATACTCAACACTTTCTAAATTCTCCCAAATAGTAATTAGAACAAGAAACTTTTAAAGAATAGATAAACCAATCTCTGTGGGTTCGACATATTTTTATACTATAATTTGACAGAGCACAAGTAAAATTACATACACGTCAGGAACTCATCAAGGACACTAATACTATCAAAACAAAGCCCTAAATGAGTCCAAATCTCGGACTCATCAACACCCCCAACTTAAACTTTTATTTGTCCTCAAGTAAAACTCAAGATCAGCAGTTCAATAAGGATGTCTACAGACAGTGCTGCATAAGACTCAACATAAATGCACACAACAAGGTTCAAATTACTCATATAATGATCAATTGTGTACTCAAAGTTTCAAATTGTGACTCACTATCATCAAGAGTACTCAAGCTCACAATGCTTGCTTCAAATGCAAGTTGAAGCTCAACAAAGGTATTCAAATGCCCTCACAACAAATATGATTCCATATTCATACAAAAAAATTCAACAATTTAAGGTTTTAGAATCACATATGACTCTCACACTCACAAAGATGAACACATGCATGACTCTACCTAGAGGCTTGCCCTTATTTTCCAATCAACATTCGTTCAGCTTTCTCAATATCAAAAAGGTCTTTTCAAGGCTTGTAATAGGGCTGAGTGTAAATGTATGTTTATTTAAGCTTAGTGGTTTCTACCTTCATGAAGTATGGTCTGAACATCAATTTCCTTCCTTTCTTTAACATCACAAACATGCCCGCAATCCACCCCATTATTCAACTTCATATGAACCACCGAATACCCCATTTCTTTTGCAATTTTCACTACTTTATTTCACAACTTTTTCGGTCTTTTTCTTTTCATTCTTCTTTTTTAATTCCTTTTTCTCTTTTCTTCTTGTTTTTTTTACATGGAGGGGTTCCATCTTTTTCAAAGAAATCACACAAGGGGGGATTTATTACACTTCTTGACTTTCCTTCTCTTTTCACCACACCCCAACTTAGGCTTTTGGCCTAAGTTGGCTATTCAAAGAAACCACACTTCATGAAATTTATGGGTGAATGGATAAATATAGGTCACAATTTCTCAAGTTTCGTCCAAGAAAAAGGGTGAGGCTCAAAGGGTGCTAAGCAAGGTTCACACATCTCACAAGGTTGGCCACAAAAGAAGAATATTGCGAAGTTGGCTCACTCTTCAAAATACTTTCCTAAGATCATTTCAAGTGCTTGAATCACTCAATCAACCAGACCAGCGTTGAAAATTCTAGTTGTCATCACACACAATGTTCAAAGTAATCTCACCACACAAGGTATTGATACCAATATCAAACATGACTCTACACCTCTTGTTGTCGCGGTCCTGTAACTTTGGGCAATCCAATTTGTTGTCATGGAACCAATCGGTGATCCGTTGACTGCCCATTTCTTCGTTAACTTGATTCTTCCCAGGGCTGGTATGCTAGAATGTTGGCCAAGCTAAAGAGCCACTCGGCGGTGCGCCGAGTGGTCTTGGCGATCCCCATGATTGCTTTCTCTTTACTTCTTCAGCTCTTTAGTTTCTTTTTGTCTGGTTATGTCCTTGCCTTGCTCTTTAGCCTTCATAGCTGTAAATGAACACTTCAACATCAGTTTAGAGCATAAAATAGGCATTTGAGGACACTAATACTATCAAAACAAAGCCCTAAATGAGTCCAAATCTCAGACTAATCAGAGACCGTGGTAGACCTATGATGAAATCCATATTGATCATCTCCCACTTCAATTCTGGAAGTTCTATGTCCTGAGCCATACCACCGGGCCTTTGGTGTTCTACTTTTACTTGTTGGCAATTCAGAGACTTAGCAACGAACTCTGCAATGCCTTTCTTCATACTACTCCACCAATATACTTTTCTCAAGTAACGATACATCTTTGTTGAACCCAGATGGATAGAATATCTGGAGCTATTAGCTTCCTCCATGATCCTCTCTTGGAGTTTATCCGCCCTTGGTACACACAACCTACCAATACCTCAAAACACCATCTCCCCCTTGTTCAAAAGCCATTACTTTTTTCTTATGAACATTTGCCTTCAATTCAAGTAAAATAGGATCTTGGTATTGTTTCTCTTTCATTTCTGACACTAATGATGATTCAGCCCCATTCATCACCAGTAGTCCTTCGATGGAATCCATTAGTCGGACTCCTAATCATGCAAGTATGTGCACATCTTTTGCTAATTCTCTCTTTTATTTGTCAGCACGGGCGGTACTACCCATTGAAAACCTGCTTAAAGTATCAACAACCACATTAGCTTTACCTGTGTGACAGAGGATACTCATATCATAATCCTTGAGTAACTTTAACCAATTCCTCTGTCTGAGATTAAGCTCTTTCAGACTAAACATATACTGAAGACTCTTGTGATCGGTGAACACATCCACATGAACACCATAAATATAGTGACACCATATTTTAAATGCGAATACTATAGCAGCCAACTCTAGATCATGGGTTGGGTAATTCTTCTCATGAATTTTCAGCTGTCTTGAGGCATAAGCTATAATTTTACCATTCTGTATTAATACACAACCCAAACTAACTCTAGACGCATCAAAATACTCAACAAAACCTTGCGTACCTTTTGGTAATGCCAATACTTGGCAGTAGTCAACCATTTTTTCAATTCCTGAACATTTTTCTCACAAGCTTCAGACCATTGAAACTTAACTATTTTCTGTGTCAACTTAGTCAAAGATGATGAAATAGATGAGAATCCCTCGATGAACCTTCTATAATAGCCGGCCAATCCCAAGAAACTCCTAATATCAGTTGGAGATGTGGGTCTAGGCCAATTCTGCACTGCCTTTTTTTTATGAGTATTAACCTGAATTCCATCACCGGAAACAATATGGCCTAAGAATGCCACAAACTCAAGCCAGAACTCACACTTATAAAACTTAGCATATAAATCCTTATCCTTGAGAGTTTGAAGAACTACTCTGAGATGACTAACATGATCTTCCTCATTCCTTGAATAGATTAGAATGTCATCAATGAATATGATAACAAACATATCTAAATAAGGCTGTAATACATTATTCATAATGTCCATGAATGTTGCAGGATCATTGGTCAAACCAAAGGACATAATTAGGATCTCATAATGACCATAGTGGGTCCTGAAAGCTATCTTAGGAATGCCACTTTCCCTTACTTTCAACTAATGATAGCCAAATCTGAGGTCTATCTTAGAAAAACATGTGGCACCTTGAAGTTGATCGAAAAGATCATCAATTCTTGAAAGAGGATACTTATTCTTTATAGTAACTTTGTTCAACTGATGATAATCTATACACATTTTAAGAGAACCATCCTTCTTACTCACAAATAAGACTGGAGCGCCCAAAGGTGAGACACTTGGTTGAATAAAACCTTTCTCTAGGAGATGTTTCAACTGCTCTTTCAACTTTTTTAACTCTTTTGGTGCCATTCTATATGGAGGAATAGATATAGGATGATTATCGGGAAGAGTATCTATACTGAAGTATATTTCTATCTCAGGAGGGACTCTGTGAATATCATCTGGAAAGACTTATGGAAACTCTTCTACTACTCGAACTGACTGAATATGAGGTATCTCAACACTAGAGTCATTAACTTGGACTAAATGATAGACACACCCCTTGGAAACCAACTTTCTCGCCTTAAGGTATAAAATAAAATGACCCTTAGGGACTGCTGAACTACTTTTCCACTCAATAACTGGCTCATTAGGAACTGGAACTTAACTACTCGAGTTCTACAATCAACTGAGGCATAAGAAGTGTGAAGCCAGTCCATACCTAGAATAACATCAAAGTCCATCATATCTAACTCAACTAAGTCAGCCATGGTACGCTTGTGGTTGGCGGAAATGGCACAATCACGATAGATTCCTCTCAGCTAGAATAGACTCACAAACAGGTGTAGAAACACTGAAGGGCTCAAGAAGTTTCTCATGGAAGAGCATCAAAATTCATCGCAACATAAGGAGTCACAAAAGATGGACTCACTCCTGGATCTAGCAAAGCCTAGACATCAAAATTCAAGACTTGGATCATACCAGTGACCACATCTGGCGAATCCTCTTGCTCTTGGCGACTAGTGATGGCATATAAACGATTTTCTCCTCCGCCTACCCCTGAAGTAGCTCCTCTAGATGTAGCTCTGTCTGGTGGAGCAACTGAAGAAGATTGGGCTCTATTGCCCCTATTACCATTTCCTTGTCTGTTCTTAAGGCACTCTTTCATAAAATACCCATTATGACCATACTTGAAACAACTAGTGGAGCCATCACAACACACCCTTGAATGGATCCTACCACACTTAGCACACGTAGGATTCCTATTACCCTCTTGTGCCATACTACCTTGAGACTGTGCAGGTCTAGCTTTGAAATGCTGTGAATTCTGACTATTGTACTCACCTTTGTTCCTTAGTGTAGGTGCACTAGCAGATGATGGAGCAAGTCCCTTTTTCTTATGTTGGAAAGATGACCGGTTAGAATTACTCTTCTGCTGCCCGGTCTCATTCCCTGTCTTAGCTTTGTTATTATGAAACTCCTTTCTATCTCTCAGCTTATCTTCCTCAACCTGCTGCACATGGATCATCAGCCTTGCTATGTCCATATATCCTATTAGCATAACTGCCTTGTCTTCCTTACTTGACTGACGAGACAATCCAACAACAAATAAACTCATCCTGCTCCTCATATCAGCAACCATCTCTGAAGCATAGTGGGAAAGTTGGGTGAACTTCAGATTGTACTCAAGAACACTATAGATTCCTACTTAAGAGTAAGGAATTCTCGTACCTTGGCTTCTCTCAGTTCACGGGGAAATAAATACCCCAAGAAGGCCTTCTCAAACATAGCTCAACTCAAATTCGGTGCACCTTCAGCGCTGTTATTTTTCCATTGATCAAACCAGATTCTAGAGACACCCTTTATTTGGTATGCAACTAGTTACACCCTCTCAGCATCAGCAATATGCATAATCTCAAAAACCTTTTGAAGCTCTTCAACAATGTTTTCCGGATCCTCACTGACAATTGAACCAGTGAAGCTTGAAGGATTCATCCTTAACAACTCACAGATCCTAGAAGTATCAACCACTTCCTGATGATTATCTCTTTACTGCCCATCTTGGTTGGTCACTACTTGTCTCCACATCCGGATGGCCTCACGAAACTCAACATTGGTGACTTCTCTTTGGGGTTGCACTTTAGGTGCATTTGGTACCCCTTGTTCCTCAACATTTCTTCTAGCCAAACGACCTCTGATAGCTCTTTGTGGAGGCCTGATTTGAAAGACACGCGCAAGCACGAATTAGATGAAACTTTTTAGAGATAAACTCTTTTGTACGATCTGAGTATGAAAGAAGTGAGGTACTTCTTAAGTGTTGCAGCCTCATAAATATAGATGTGGTGCACTTCACACCAATAACTAGGACTCTACAGACACATATTCATAGACTCCCTAGGACTCTTGAACTCTGTACTCTAATACTAAGTTTTTCACTCCTCGAGTCTACACCCTGGGCGAGACTGGCACTCGAGAACCTTTGTTGGCCCCAAGTGAACACTTGGCCTAGCTTACTACTCAGTAGAAGACTTACACAACATAAAATGTACTTAAATACAATCTTAAATAAACTGTTTGAATAGATAAACTGAGAAGGTTTAAAATAACATTCAACTTAGCCAAAGTGGAAACCCAAGTCTTATATTCAAAATAACTGAAATAACAAGACAACTGAACTAATAACTAACTGCTATAAAGCCTGTAAATACTAAGAGGGAAGTCGGTACAAGAACCCCGATCATCCTAAAAACTGAAATAATAAAACATGAAAAAAAAAAGATCCTCCGGAAAGCAAGAAGGCTCACCAAATGATTCTGAATGCTCAACTAGATCATCGAATCACTGGATGTTGATCCTGGTTACCTGTATCTGCATCACAAAAGATGTAGGCCAAATGGCGTCAGTACATGGAATGTACAATCATGTGAGGGGAATACTAAACAAGACATAAGCTTGAAAGGGAACTGAAAGAACTTACCCAGTCTCAACTCAACTCAACTCAGTTGAATATAAAGCAGTAATATAAGTGCAATATAAAGAAAAACTTTTAAAACATGTGTAAATAAATCTGTGTATTGAAAATACATCAATAACTCAGCTTGTATATGTAAATACAAATAGCTTTGTGTATATTAAAATACAAATTATCTCCGTGGGAGTTTCACTAACCGACAACCATCACTATGAGCTATGTGATGGTACAACATATTGCCTCATGCTTCTAGGGCCGTCCTATACCTTGCCGAGGGTATAAAACCTAACTACTAAGTGGATCCACTAGTCTATGCTAAAAACCACTAAGGAATCATATAAAAAGTATAACCCTTTTCTACCCATGTTGGCTACACGGTTTATGGAGACCTTGAATTATCTGAATTCAACTTGTCCCAAAATCGGTGCTCAATACTATTCCCAAAATGTAACTAGCTCATATGTTTAAAAATATAACTCTTTCTGTGGTTTGAGATTATTACTCAAAAACTAGCTTAGAAGCTCTCTAGGAAATCAGTGTTTTCTCTCTTGGAAATCGTTGTTTCCTCTCTTATTTAAATGTGAAAATATTTTAACTCTTGGGAATACTTAGTTCTCATATAATATTTTGAGGAAATGAACTTTACTCTTACTCTTACTCAACTCAATGCTTAAGTATTTACAACAAGTTTTGAAAACATTTGTAAAAGACTTATGACAAGACTCTAAGAACTCTCTAGACTTGGCTCTTAACTTTCCTTGAATTTGAATTTATGATTCATGTTTACGGATTATTTCTAGATGTTTAGAAGTCATTTAAAGTAGTTATAATCAATAGAAAGTGTTAGGACACTTTAGGAGAACTTAGAAAGGTAAAACGATGAAAAACGGGTGAGAGCAGACGTCCCGGGCGCAGTGCTAGCGCGGGGCACTAGCCCCTATCTTTCAGAGGCTGAAAAATGGTGCACTACTGGCGTGCCGCCCCAGCCCCTCTGGCGCATCTGGGGTGCACCGCGCCAGCCTCTCCCCAGGTGACTCCTAACAAATTTTTCAACTTGTTTTCTGATCTTGACTCAATTTAATTCAAAAAAAATTCTTAATTTCTCTTTAGATTATTATACCCAAAGCATGTACACCAGAATCTAACTCAAAACAACTCTTAAAATTGAACAAACCATCTCAAGAAACTCATCAATCTCAGCCTTATTCAAGAACCAAAGGAAATTCAAGAACACACATCAAGAACTTCAAACTTTCAAATTTTTTAGGACGAATTCACGCTGAAATAAACATGTTTGGCACGTGGGTGAACGAACCCAATGGTATGTGAACTGACATACCTCGTAGGGATCAACCCTTGGCGAAATACACAAGCTTAACTTCAAGAACGCGACGAATCATTGCTTCTTCCCCTCCATTCTCTTCTTCTTTTCTCTTCTCTCAAAACCCTAACTTAATTTTAAGAAGTGTAAACTGAATCAATTCAGTTTAGACCTCAACTTATTTAACAAAAATGAATTTAATTAATTGAGTAGTGAAAAGACCATAATACCCTTCTAAAATCGGGTTGACTTTCCTTATCTAGACACCCCGCCTTCAAATAGGCATATCTCCCTCATACGAACTTGAAATTGAGAAAAATTATTGGTGTTGGAAAGATAATTCAAAAAACTTTCATTAGATATCTTATAGCTCACCTAAAGAATCCGCTGGGTGTTATGGTCGTTTAAAGTTTACCCAAAACTCATTCTTAGCCTAACTTGCAAAAATTTCCAAATTTAATTATTTCCAAAAATGGTTTCTTTCTAATTCTAGTTCTTTCAAAAAGTTGGGTGTTACAATATGCTTTGATGTTCACTCAACTTATTTAAGTATGCTCCTACTATTATGGCGGATCGTAGGACCAAGATGAGTAAGTCTGTGTCCGGTGTGTCCGACATGTTAGTTAAAGAATGCCGCACAACTATGCTTGTCCATGACATGGACATTTCTCGCCTTATGGTGCATGCCTAAAAAATTGAGGAAGAAAATCTCAAGGAAAGATATAGGTAACAAAGAGGGAAATAGTGGATGGTAAGTATTCACATTCTAGGTCTGGTGGATGGGGTCGTTTAAGGTTTCGGCAAAATTTCTCCGAGAAAGGTTCTTCTAATGCTCCTCCAAGGTCTAACAATGAAAGGTTGTCTACCCCTAAACCTAAAGGAGATGGTAATAGGTCCTTGATGCCTACTTGTGCCAAATGTGGAAGAAATCATGAGGGTAAGTGTCTAGCGGGTTCCAATGCTTTCTTTGGGTGTGGAAAGTCGGATCATAAGATAAGGAATTGTCCTTTGGTTGCTAAGAATGTGGAAGATACTCGTCGTAGGGCTCAATACCCATCATTCGGTCCAAGTGGTTCGGGTGCAAGTGCTCCTAAGTAGCATCGTTTTTATGCCCTCCAAACTAGAGGTGATCAAGAGAACTCCCTGAATGTTTTGACTGGTATGTTAAAAGTTTTTCAATTAGATGTGTATTATTTACTTGATCCAGGAGCTACTTTGTCCTTTGTGAACCTTATGTGGCCATGAGATTTGATGTGCTCCCCGATGTGATTCTAGAACTTTTTTCTGTCTCTACCCCTGTTGGTGATTCTGTGATAGCTAAAAGGGTCTATAGAGGATGCCCCGTCTCCTTATCCCATAGAATTACTCTAGTTGATTTGGTAGAGGAAGATATGTTAGATTTTGATGTTATCCTTGGTATGAATTGGTTGCACTATTGTTATGCTTCTATCGATTGTAGAACTCGGGTAGTCAAATTTAAGTTTCCAAACGAGCCTATACTAGAGTGGAAGGGGGGAAATTATATGCCTAAGAATAAGTTTATCTCTTGTCTTAAAGCTAGAAAGATGATTTCTAAGGTTTGTTTGTACCATCTAGTTAGGGTGAGGGATATGGATTCTGAAACCCCTAGTCTTAAGTCGGCCACTGTTGTGCATACATTTCGGGAAGTGTTCCAAGATGATCTACCTGGTATTCCTGCAAAAAGGGAAATAGACTTTGGTATTGAACTTCTCCCAGATACGCAACCTATTTCTATTCCTCCCTATAGAATGGCTCCGGCGAAACTTAAGGAGTTGGAAGAACAATTAAGGGATTTGTTGGATAAGGGTTTCATCCGACCAAGTATCTCTCCATGGGGTGCTCCAGTTCTTTTGTTAAGAAGAAATATGGGTCCCTTAATATGTGTATTGATTATCGGCAATTGAACAACGTGACCATTAAGAACAAGTATCCTCTCCCAATGATAGATGATCTATTTGACCAACTTCAAGGGGAAAGTTATTTCTGTAAGATTGATCTCCGGTCGGATTATCACCAATTGAGGATGAAAGAAGAAGATATTCCAAAAATGGCTTTTAGAAGCCGATATGGTCATTATGAGTTTCTAGTGATGTCCTTTTCCTTGACTAATGCTCTGGCAGTGTTTATGGATTTGATGAATCAAGTGTTTAGGCAATATCTTGACATGTTTGTGATTGTGTTTATCGATGATATTTTGATCTATTCAAGAAGTGAGAATGAGCATATTGATCATTTGAGAATCGTATTGCAAATCCTGTAGGCCCAACAACTTTTTACAAAGTTTAGCAAATGTGAATTTTTGTTAAGATCCGTGGCTTTCTTAGGACATATTGTTTCAAGCAAGGGTATTGGGGTGGATCCAATTATGATGGATGCGGTTAAGATTTGGCCTAGACCTCTATCACCGACAGATATTAGAAGCTTCTTGGGTTTGTCCGGTTATTATAGAAGGTTTGTTGAGGGGTTTTCCTCTATTACCTCTCCTTTGACGATGTTGACTCAAAAGAAGGCTAAGTTTATATGGTCGGATGCTTGTGAGAAAATTTTCCAAGAGTTGAAGGATAGACTCACTTCCGCTCTGGTGCTGACCTTACCGGAAGGTACAAATGGTTTTGTGGTATATTGTGACGCCACTAGAGTTGGGTTGGGATGTCTGCTTATGCAAAATGGTAAGGTGATTTCTTATGCTTCAAAGACACTTAAATTACATGAGAAGAATTATCCTACTCATGATCTTGAATTACCGGCAGTCGTATTTGCCTTAAAGATTTGGAGGCATTATTTGTATGGGGTTCATGTTGATGTTTTCACCTACCACAAGAGTTTGCAATATGTGTTTCGTCAAAAAGATTTGAATCTTCGGCAAAGAAGGTGGCTTGAGTTATTGAATGATTACGACATGAGTGTTCTTTATCACCCCGGCAAAGCTAATGTGGTGGCGGATGCTCTTAGTAGGTTGTCTATGAGTAGTGTTGCTCATGTGGAGGGTAATAGAAAGGATTTGGCACTAAATGTGAACAGATTGGCCCGATTGGGTGTTTGATTGGTAGACTCCGACAAGGGTGGTGTCATGGTCCATAATTGTTCCGAATCATTTTTTGTAAATGACATGAAAGCTAAGAAATATCTTGATCCGACATTGGTAGAATTGAAAGAGGTGGTACTCAAGAAATCCGTTGAGGCTTTCTCCTAAGGGGAGATAGGGTACTTAGATACCAAGGCCGCTTATGTGTTCCAAATGTGGATAATTTCATGGAGAAAATTTTGGCAGAAGCTCATGGTTCGCGATATTCTATTCACCCGGGAGCTACCAAGATGTACCATGATTTATGGGAAGTCTACTGTGGAATGGAATGAAAAGGGATATTGCGGTATTTGTGGCCAAATATCCAAATTTTCAACAAGTAAAGGTTGAGCATAAAAAACCGAGATGTTTAGCTCAAGATATTAGCATTCCTACTTGGATATGGGAAGACGTAAATATGAACTTTATAGTTGTTTTGCCTCGCAGTCGAAAACAACATGACTCTATTTGGGTGGTGGTAGATCGGATGACGAAATCAACACATTTCCTTCCCATCAATGTTTCTTATTCGGTGGAAGATTATATCAAGTTGTATTTGAGAGAGATGGTAATGCTACATGGAGTGCATTTGTCCATTATTTTCGATCGTGGAACCCAATTTACTTCTAAGTTCTGGAAGTCATTCCAAAAGGGACTTGGCACCAAGGTCAAGCTCAACACAACTTTTCACCCACAAACCGATGGGCAAGCGAAGCGAACGATCAAAACTTTAGAGGATATGTTGAGAGCATGTGTAATCGATTTCAAGGGAAGTTGGAATGATCACTTGCCGTTGATAGAGTTCGCTTATAATAATAGCTACCATTCTTGTATTGGTATGGCCCCCTTTGAAGCTTTTTATGGTAGGAGATGTAGGTCTCCTATGGGGTGGTTTGAAGTGGGTGAAGTGGCCTTGATAGGGCCTGAGCTAGTTCATGAGGCTATTGAGAAATTCTGACCTATTAGATAGAGGTTGAGAACCGCCCAAAGTCGACTAAAGTCGTATGCCGATATGAGGATAAGGGATCTAGAGTTCGAGGTTAGTGATTGGGTCTATTTGAAATTCTCACCCATGAAGGGTGTGATGAGATTCGAGAAGAAAGGGAAACTTAGTCCCCGATATGTAGGCCCGTATCAAATCTTGAGACGTGTTGGTAAGGTTCCTTATGAACTTGATTTGCCAAATGATTAGGGAATGGTGCATTCCGTTTTCCAAGTCTCAATTCTTAAGAAGTGTGTTGGAGATTTGACATCCATAGTTTCCCTAGTTGGGATTTGCTGAGAACCTTTCTATGAGGAAGTCCCGGTTGAGATTTTGGACCGGCAAGTTAAGAAATTGAGAAACAAGGAAATAACTTCCATGAAGGTTTTGTGGAGAAACCACTTAGTTGAGGGTGCTACTTCGGAGGCCGAGGCCGAGGCCGAGGCCGATATGAAATTCCGATATCCTCATCTCTTTCCTTCTCTTCTAGCTTGAGGTAATGATTTTCCTTTTGGTTTGCTTTATGTTTAGAAGTCATGTGTGTTTTATGTGTTTCCATAATTTCTTTATATGCATGTTCATGAATTGCTTAAGTTGTGAAAGAAATGACTTATGTGAATTATTTTCCTCATGTTGTTGTGCATTGAGTATGAGTTACCTATAGACTTCATGATATGAATTGTTGAACATGCCTTGACTTGAAGTGGAGATTTCCTCCTTGAGTGCTTTAAGTGATGATTGCATATAGGCTTCATGAGATTGTGTTGAGCATTCTTTTAAGTTTGGAGATGGTAAGTTCCTCCTTGAAGTAAGAAATGTGAAAATTTCATGCATGTTGGGTTGTTAGATGTAGTTCCTACTTCCTTATGGTGCATTGAGTGTGTTTAGCTTGATGATGAAGTTCCTCCTTAGTTATGTGCATTTAGATCAATTTCATGCATGATGGGCTGCTAGTCTTGAGTCTTTTCATTTAAAACATGCTTACAATATCATTCGAGGACGAATGATCCCAAGGGGGAGATAATGTAACACCCCAGATTCGTAACGAGACAAAATAACAATTTTGGGGAATTTTAGGTGCCTTCCACGGACACCCAACCATGAGCCGTGGGTTGACCCACGAGCCGTAGGAGGGGTCGTGGGATGAGGCACCTAAAAAGGGTCCAGGCATGGACCACGGAGGGACCTACGGACCGTAGGTGGGTCCATGCCCCGTGGTCCAGCAGTCGTAGGTCCCAAGGTCAAAAATCAAGCCCCACACCATTGAACCACATTTGACCAAGATGGACCGTAGGTCCATCCACGGTCCGTCAGTCATTGTCTCGTGGTTGGTGACTGGACAGTTATTTTAGGGACTTAACGGTCTCTTCCAATTTTAATTAAATCAATATGGTGTCATTTTTCCTAAGTCTTGACCACTTATATAAGTATTGTTTAACCCCTAAAACCCCTAATTTAAGTCATTCTCTCAAAATCCCAAAAGAATTCCCAAATTTATGGTGTCATTTTTCCTAAGTCTAGACCACCTATATAAGTATTGTTTAACCCCTAAAACCCATAATTTAAGTCATTCTCTCAAAATCCCAAAAGAATTCCCAAAACTCCTCTAAAAAAATGTCTCTCTAGAAGTTGGAAGTAGAAGGAAGAAATTGAAGCTAAGGTCAAGTCAAGTCTCCAATTTTCAAGATTGTGAGGGCTTTGTAATCAAGGTATGATGGCTTTTTATCCATGGGATCCTTCCTCCCATGGAGTCCCCTAGAATTCCCCAAATCTCCAATGTTAGTTAGGGTTTCTTCCAATGTTGTGGATTATGATGAATGTTGATCCAATTGACTGGATTGTGATTGTTTATGATAGAATTGGTAGATTAAATGTTTTTAGAGTGAAATTACATTTACCCATGTCTATTCTATGATTCTAACAAAGAATTGATATAGTTGGGTTGATGCCATGAAGGGACACTTTGTGGGTTTAGGCTTTTCCTTATAGGATTGATGAATTATGATTAGAATTTCTAGAACTTGAATCACTTATGATGAATATTATGTTGATTGCTTAATATTAAATCATAGATGATGATCATGAGATGTATTTCCTTGAGAGTAGGGTGGGCTTAGATTATGAAATGTTGATTGTTGATGTTGCAATAGGGAAGAAATACTCCCTACAATGAATTACTTATTATGGATGTATGAATGTGAAAGGTTTTCTCACATGAATGATTCTAGGTTGAAAGGGTTTCTCACCTAAAATGAATCTAGACTAAAAAACTATGTAAATGATGAGGCAAGAGGCGACTACTCTTGATCTCCATATGTGAAGGATATGAGGTAATTTCCCATACTCCTTAGATTGAACAAGAGGTAATTCCCTATGTTCCTAATAATATGAATGGACATAGAGGCGACTACCCATGATCTTTATGAAATGATGTGGAGGCAAGTACCCATGTCATATGATGTAATTGTGGAGGTTAGTACCCATGATGTTAAGTTAAGTAAGGCAACAGGAGAATACCCATAAGCTGATAAGTCCACAAATTGGACTCATTTAGGGTTTTATTTTAATAGAAATCATGTTCTCAAATGCTTATATTATCTCAATATCTGATGAAAACCTTTAAGTTTCAAGTATTTGAAGTTTGAAGGAATGCATGGACATTACTTCGCAAAAAGGAATGAAGAGGCTGAAAAGAACAAGAAAATGAAGGCCTGAGGATCGCTGGGTTCACTTGGCGAATCGCCGAAGGGTCTCACTTTGCCTTTTGTTCCAGTGTGCTGAGCCCTGAAGGAAATGATCAAGTCGGCGGAAAAAGGGAGCAGTCGGCAAATCATCGAGAAGGTCCGCGAAGCAGTACTATGTCGCCCAATGACCCAGAGCACGACGATGCCGAAGGATGGTGAAAGACGGCGATGAACTACACCGAAGGGCGAATCACCGAATTGTTCGACGATTCCAACTAATATCGCCGAAAGATCCGCCGCAGCACAGATTTTTTAACACTATAAAGACTCATTGAGAGTTATATCTTAGTATCATATTTTAGTATCATTTTTTTGTTATCAGATTTTGGATTTAGTATTAGTTTTATTTTACTCTCAAGTTTGTAAAGGTTTGAAGACTTGAAGAAGAAAATGGTTTCACCTCCTTCAATTTTGAAGTGGGTCTCTTGTATTTTTCCTTCTTTTCTCAAATCAAGACTTATTTCTCTATACCCATTTGATTTCAACATCATTGAAGGTATAAACTTTTTATCTCTTGATGTGTGGCTAAAACCCCCCATTCTTGGAGTGTGATTTAGCAAATATGTGTTGATATTATTGTTGGCTCTTGTTTGATGATAGGGTAGATGTATTTTAATAGTGATTTAACCTAGTGGTTGTGGTTTAATTTAATGGGTTTGTAGTTGCAAATACAAAGCCACCCATGTATTTTTGGCTTGCCCAAGAGGGAGGTCGCGAAACCAAAACCACAAGACTGATGGCCTAAGGAGTGGGTCGACATGAGGTTCAGCCCGAGAAGGTGAGACCTAGTCCCATATCCTAACACTCAACTCGAGAGAGTGATTGGGGTAAGGCGTAGGCTGGTCTTCATGCGACAAATGGGTGTCCAAGAGGAACGCATTTGAAACAGGGTAAGTTACCCAAGAGGGAACTTATTTCCATCTAAAGCTTAGCCTAGTCAATATTATCTTGCAAATTTCCTATCGAAAGCATGTACCCAACTATTTGACTCAATTTGTATTGCGGTCACACCCCAAGAACTCTTCCCCATACTTGATTTCTTTGTTAGTTTTGTTGGTTTTACTTACTAGTGAGAAAACCCCCCATCATTATTTGACACTTTCGTGTCAGCTCTTTAATTTACGATATTTTTAATTGTTAATGTCTTTAGCTACGACTAATTAGAGCTAAATTTTATTTATCTATTAATTCTCAAAACCACTCCCTTGGGACACGACCCCAACCCTTGGTTGGGTTACTATACTATCACACGATCATAGAAACTCGTACTGGAAGTTGTGTCGTTGATTACGTGAATGGAGAAATTCTAAAACATCAAAATGGCACTGTTGTCGGGGAGTGGTGTCACTTGAGAATTTTTATATTAGTAGAATTTTTGTTCTTCTTAGTTGTAGTTTACTAACCTTATTTTTAATTTTGTTTTCTTTAAGTTTGTTGGTGTAGGTAGGTTCCCTAAGCATGGCTGAGGGAACTAGTGGTAAGTCAGCTGGGACAAACCAAGAAGTCGAGGGTGACTTCAAGTTAGCTGCACTGGCTACTCAGCTTAACAACTTAGCCACCAAGATAACAGAGGTGGAAAACTAGTGCAATAGTCAATAGAGGTATACACTTCCTCATGAGAGGATACAGGGAGAACAACCATGTCGAGGACACACTCCAAATCATCCTCCAAAAGATCACCGAACAAGATCGACCGTTGGAAGAAATGAAAGAGAGTATAAAAGTGTTGAATCAAATGGTTGTCTCTCATTCTAGGTCAATTCAGCTGATCAGGACACTCCTAAATTATGCGGTGCCTCTTCTTCACTCAAACAACTATTGGGGTTACCTACTAACACTAGGGCCAACCCAACCAATGAGGAGTGAGTAACGACTCGTGTTGAGCCACGACGTTAAATAAGGCACTTTTTGGGAGGCAACCCAAGATTTTAAATGCTTAAATTTTCTTTTATAAATAATGGTGTGTTAGTGGTGCAGGTTTGAATGACGAAAGTGGTGAAAAATACAGATTGGCGAGAAAATGGTCAGTCGACGGATCACTGAACAGGTCGGTGCATCGCCAACCAGGTCAGCGATCTAGACATAGAATGCCATCTTGATCCCAAGAGACTAACGAGTCTATAAAAATCGGCGAAACAAGGGACCACTTGGCGAACCACCGAGTGGATTGGCGAGCCCAACTAACGTCGCCGAACAAGCGCGAACTGGACGGTTATAATGACCAAAAGATTTAAAACTTCAACTTCTTCACTTTCCCTCGGACACAAATCTCCTAAACTCGCACTAAGGTAGCATTTGATTTAATTAAGCATTACTCTAGCATTTTAATTTGGGACTTATGCTCAGAATTGGAACACTTTGTCGCCTAGCTTTTCAAATCGAATTTAATTGACATTAAAGGTTGGTTTTCTTTTCCCATATTTATATTTGAAAGATTTGTACTCATTTGCAATAATTATCTCTTAGTGATGTATGTTGGCCTCTCTGCTAGGATTAGAATGTCTATTTCAATTTGAAAAGTATGCCCGTAGTGTTTTGATCGTTGGACGCCCGTATCTGTTGTGATGGTAATTGAATGAAGTCTCGTCCGGTTGTGTTTGCATGTTATTTCGATTGTCTGGGTGAAGTCTGAGTAACCTAGGTTCGTGCTAAATGTCAAAAATTTGCTCAATGATAGAGAGGGTGACACTGCTCTTAAGAGTACATATCGTCAAATGGCCAAATGCGGCAAGTCCGGGAGAAATATGAGTATTCCGGGGTAATGGGTCATATAGGTCTCGTTTGAATTTAGTTAGTGTATCTTTTAATTTTTCTTTCGAGGTTTGCGGGATTAAATTCGAGAAGATGGATTGAAAATGGGCACGTTGGACCATTTGGCGAGCTAGGTTGGGCTCGCCGAATTGTTCGGCAGTTCGCCCAATGTCTCCATCTCGCCCTTAATATCAGGTCAAGTTGGTTGAGACTGTAACTTTCAGCGAGAAGCCATGGGTCACCGAACACACTCGGTGACTCGCCGAAAGTAACATTGATCGCCTTTTGTATGCTACCCCTGAGACCCTTAGGCACTGTAACTTTCGGCGGACAAACCCTTTCTCGCCAAAAGTATTCGGTGAATGGCCAAAATTTATTCAGAGAATCACCGAAAGAACTTTCCTATCGCCGACTTACCTTAATTTTTTAGCCAACCTCATCGGCGAGCCAGACTTGGCTCACCAAACTGGTTCGGCGACTCGCCAATTGGATCGACGAGTTTTTCTGCAACAAGATTTGTTGTGCTAGAGCGTGATTGTGTTTTCTTAACTTTTCTCCATCTTTTGTAGATATGGTTCGCACCAACTTAACTGAGCAACCACAGAAGAAGACTAAAGGCATTACAATCAATGAAGTAGGATCAAATCCTCCAAAGAGGAGAGGTGATAACCTCCAGCCGGGAGACAAAGGCAAGAGGAAGAAACATATAGCTAAATAAGGAGTAGCTATTGAGCCAGATTTTGATGAACAAGAGGATGAACAACCTCTGATTAACCGAAGGGATGCACTCCGGACCAGATATCAGCACACAGCCGCTAGTACTTCCTCAGCTGTCACTCCCCCGACTACTAAATCAGTGCCAACTCCAGCACCACCTCTTAGTAGCCTCTGCACTCCCCGTCGCTCCACCTTCACCCAGATTGCTGAATAGATTAAAAGGCGATGGCTTAAGAACCATTCTAGAAGAAAAGTTACTATCCATGGAATGTTTGGAAGGCAAGCACGCTGAGGTGCTTGACACACTCATATATCATGAGTTGGAGCAGTTCACTAGGCCACGAGGTCCTTACATCCCTTCCTGGGTTTGGAAATTCTATGTAGCCTATGAAGAGTTGGTCCCAAAGAATAAGAAAAAGGCTAGTGAGTTCCGACCGGTGAAGTTAGTTATGGTTAGAGGCAAAGAGGTGGAGTGCCACAGTGAGCACATTAACATTGTATTAGGTTGACCGTTGCACTCGGTACTTCCCTACCAAGGTCTGCCTATTGTTCCATCCCTGGATGACTTAAAAGGTTGGTTAGCTCTGATGATCTCTAACACCACCCCGAGGTGGATGGGGATAGGAGCTCCGATTGAGAAGAGGGATATGAACATTGCCTCCCGGTACTGGTTTTGCTTCATAAACAGCACTATCATGCCATCCCAGAATGGGTCCATTCTGCATCACCCTAAGGAGGCTTGGCTTGGTTCTATCATGGCTAGGAGGCGGATCGACTTGGGAATGCTAGTTTCACAGGAGATGGCTATGAGAGCCAAACAAACACAGACGTCTCTACCTTTTCCTGTTATGATCACTGAGTTATGTTGGCGTGCCGGAGTACGCCAGGATCCTGTTAGCAATATAGAGGTCATTCCATCTTCATCCACCAATATCTGGTGTATAGAGGCCGAGTTTACACGAGAGGAGGATGAGGGGAGGAGAGCAGCTCTAGCAGATACTTCTCTAGAGGTCGATGTTAACTCATTACCAGTAGAAGAACCTTCATCTACTCCAGCCTTGGAGTCTTCAGGTATTACCCGCCCCTTCTTCTCAAAACCCAGGTGCCTCCTCTTCCTCTCAGCCTACTAGGGTCACTCATGCCATGATCCTGGAGATGGGGCGGCTATCCTATTCAGCGGATGTGAGGGCGACGCGATTGGAGAGATCCATCACAGGGATGATTGACAGTGCCATCTTGACTGCATTTACCCCTCTTAGAACCACGATTGATGATCTGATTCCTAGAGTCACTGCTTGTGAGAGTAGACAAGGGGAGACACCCGAGTTTTCAGCATTGAAAGACAAAATAGCAGAGTTGAAAAATGATGTAGCATATTTGAAGGCTACCGACTTCACTATACTGATGTAGAGATAAGATGATGGGGATGCTCCTGAGACTTCGAGGATTCCTCCGGCTACTACCGGAGATGTGCAGAGGTATGATGCAGGGCATGCAGAGACTGATGAGGAGTTGATATCAGTGAATGATGAGGAGACACAGGAGAGAAGATATGAGGGCATATTCATAGACTTGCCATATCTTATAGGAGCAGTCGTGCAGCCGATGATCCAGACATCATCGACTGAGACGTCCACAACAGCTCCCAGTGGATCCGATACTGTTATTCCGTCTGAGGCTACTCTGGGCACTGATGCCCTTACAGAGAATGCTACACCAGCTACTGAGACCCCGACAGGGAGAGAGACTGCATAGATAGGACCTTTCTTTACCTCCCTCTCTGTCTTTCTTTATTTTGCCGTTTGGATTCATTGTTATTTGCATTTGAGAACAAATTACTTTTATTTGCGGTGGGGTGAGGCTCACCTTTTATGTGCTATTTTGTGATTCATGCTCTGTATATATTTGGGTTGTGTATTTTTAAATTGTCTTATATATTGCTTTTCGTTGATGTTTGAGCTCATGGCTCCTCTTTTTGATTTAAATTGATGAAAAATTTGACCCCTTCCGAAAAAACAAAATTTCTGTTTTTCAAATAATTTCGCCACCACTCTTGTTGAAAATGGTTGTTCTTTGCAAAATTTAAGTCTCAGTTCCAATTAATACTGATGACTTAAATAGTGCTCTTTATCGAACAAACATGAATGCGCGGCTACAATGAGACCAAATGAAGTTGCATAGACAATATGTGAACTCGTTGCATCTTGTTGTGATTAGCCATGGATCAAATTGATTCTCTTGTAATGACCGTTGCACACTAGCGAAAGTTTGTAGTCTTGTTTGACTTAAGTGTCGATGCCTTGTGTGATTAGCTTACTTTGAAACATGCATGAATAAACCTAGAATTTGCCCCGTTAGTTTGATTGATTTAGAAAGGTGTACTCTTGAGATTATCTTAGGCAACTTTAAAGAGTGTGATCCAAATTTGACATATACCTCTTTTTGGCCTCCCCGTGAGCGTGTGAAACTCTTTTGAACACCCCTTGAGCCTTACCTTTCTTTGGAAGAAACTTGATGAAACTTAGACCTTACTTGACCCAGGACCTATATTCCCCTTGATTGTGGTTTAGTGAATAGCCAACTTAGGCCAAAATCCCAAGTTCGGGGTGTGGTGAAAAGGAAAAGGAGAAGTCAAGAAGTGCAAGAAAAAGTCTCTCTAACCCATGGTATTGCAAAACAAAATGGAAACCCTCCAAAAAAATAATAATTAATTTTTGAATAAAGGTGCAACAGGAATTGGGTTTCCAAACAATACATGGAGAGTGAATGAAAGGATGACTTAGAAGCACTGGAAAAAAAAGTAACAAGGGAAAGGAAAATGATGTTTTGAGAACACCACATCTCATGAGTATGAAGAAGTCACTGAGCCTAAATGACCATACCTATGCACTCAGCCCCATTACAAGCCTTGAAAAGACCTTTTTGATCTTGAGTAAGTTGAACCGAAAGTCAATTGGAAAATAAGGGCAAACCTATGGGTGAAATCATGCATTGTGTTCCTCTTTTTTGAGTGTGAGTATTGCATCTGATTCCTGATCTTAAATTGGTTAGCCTCTGTGTGTGAATATGGAATCATTCTTTGTGTGAGGGCATTTAGATACTTTTGTTGATCTTGAACTTACATTAGTAGAAAGTATTGTGAACATGAGAATCTTTGATATTGGTGTGTCACAACTTAAATCTTTGGGTACACAATTGATATTTGCATAAGTAGTCTGAGTCTTGTTGTGTATGTGCATGATTGAGTCTTGTGTAGCACTATTTTTGACATCTTTTCTGAACGACAGAACTTCAGTTTGCTTGAGGACAAGCAAAAGTTTAAGTTGGGTGTTTTGATGAGTCCACAAATTGGACTCATTTAGGGCTTTATTTTAATAGAAATAGTGTCCTCAAATACTGATATTATCTTAATATCTGATGAAAGCCTTTAAGTTTCAGGTATTTGAAGTTTGACGGAATGCATGGACACTACTTAGCAAAAAGGAACGAAAAGGCTGAAAAGAACAAGAAAATAAAGACCTGAGGATCGCTGAGTTCACTTGGCGAATCGCCGAAGGGTCTCACTTCGTCTTTTGTTCCAATTTGCTGAGCCCCAAAGGAAAGGATCAAGTCGGCAGATCGCCGAGAAGGTCCGCAAAGCAGTACTATGTCTCCCAATGACCCACAACACAACTATGTCGAAGGATGGTGCAAGACGGCGATGAACTACACCAAAGGGCGAATCACTGAAGTTCGGCGATTCCGACTAATGTTGCCGACTGACCTGCCGCAGCACAGATTTTTGAAAATTATAAATACACTTTGAGAGTTATAGTATAGTATCAGATTTTAGTATCATATTTTTATTATCAGATTTTGGATTTAGTACTATTTTTATTTTACTCTCAAGTTTGTAAGGGTTTGAAGACTTGAAGAAGAAAAGGGTTTCACCTCCTTCAATTTGCAAGTAGGTCTCTTGTATTCTTCCTTGTTTGCTCAAATCAAGACTTATTTATCTATACCTATTTGATTTCAACATCATTGAAGGTATAAATTTCAATCTCTTGATCTGTGGCTAAAACCTCCCATTCTTGGGGTGTGATTTAGCGAATATGTGTTGATATTATTGTTGGATCTTGCTTGCTGATAGGGTAGATGTATTTTAATGGTAATTTCACCTAGTGGTTGTGGTTTAATTTAATGGGTTTGTAGTTGCAAATACAAAGTCACCCATATGTTTTCGGCTTGCCCGAGAGGGAGGTTGCTAAACTAAGACCACTAGACTGATGGCCTAAGGAGTGGGTTGACATGAGGTTCAGCCCGAGAGGGTGAGCCCTAGTCCCATATCCTAATACTCAGCTCGGGAGAGTGAGTGGGGTAAGGCGTAGGTTGGTGTTCATGCGACAAATGGGTGTCTGAGAGGAATACATTTGAAACGGGGTAAGTTGCCCGACAGGGAACTTATATCCATCTAAAGCTTAGCCTAGTCACTATTATCTTGCAAATTTCCTATCGAAAGTATGTACCCAACTATTTATCTTAACTTGTATTGCGGTCACACCCCAAGAACTCTTCCCCATACTTGATTTCTTTGTTGTTTTTACTTACTAGTGACAAAAAACCCCATCGATATTTGACACTTTCGTGTCACGCCCTTTAATTTACAATATTTTTAATCGTTAATGTCTTTAGCTACAACTAATTAGAACTAAATTTTATTTATGTATTAATTCTCAAAACCACTCCCTTGGGACACGACCGCAATCCTTGGTTGGGTTACTATACTATCACACGATCGTAGACACTCGTACTGGAAGTTGTGTCGTTGATTACGTGAATAAAGAAATTCTAAAACATCATGAGCCTTTGTAAGTTAGGCAATGAGGCGAATCCCCATGTCTTTAAAAGTAAGTATAAACTATGTGAATTGTCTTATGGAGAATGAATACCTTGGATTGTTGCTTGATATGCCTTCCATGCGGTAAGTTGATTAGAGGTGGATGACCCGAGTCTTGACTAAGGATGAGTAAGGTTACTTGAGGAGTATTCCTTTCTTATTATGATATTGATGTATGTACATGATTATTCTTATGGTTTATATTGACTAACCATGATGTTATGTGTTTATGCTAGCTATCATAATTAGTACTTAATTATACTAACACATAATGTTGCCTACATTCTTATCAAATGTAGGGTGAAGCGACATAGATTCTCACACTCGTGGCTAGCTTCATTGTTGATCAAGGAAGTGAAGATTTGGTGAGTCCTCATTGTGTTTGAGGATGTGATCACCACTTTCTCTTTTGTTCTTTCATTTCATGTGTTGGACTATTGTATGGGTTGCATCCCAGGATCTTTTATCTCTTATGTTAGATGGCTTAAGACAATGATGTTAGACTTCCGCTCATTTTATAAAGACTTTGATTGTATTGAAATGTTTTAAATTTCCGTACCATTTTCTATTACTTTATGTTATGATATGCTGAGTTGGCCTGTATGTGGCCTCTCGGGGTCTTGTACGCCTTGTTACATCTAGGGGGTACCCCTGGGTCGTGACAAACTTGGTAGTCAGAGCACAAGGTTTAAAATGGTTCTAGGATGTCTCAAACCACGTTAAGTAGAGTCTTGTTCATAAGTGTGAATGCACCACATTTATGAATGAGGGCCTACTAGATGTTTAGGAAACTTCACTTCTTCATTCTCTATGTCGTGCCATGGAGTTTAACTCTATCAGTATTTCTTCTAATCCTTACCCGATGGTTTTCAGGATATGACTACTTGAAGGGATAATGCTAGAAGGATTGAGAGAGGCAATGTGAATCAAGATGTTCCTCCCCAAGCTCATCCTCAAGCTCCGATTGATCCTTTGGCTGACAATGTGACAAATGCGGAGTTTAGGTCGTCTTTCCAAGTGTTGGCTCAAGTCGTGATGGCTCAAGCCGTGATGGCTCAAGCCTATAGAAAAGTGGTAGCCTCTGTTAACCCAAATGTGGGTACGGCGGAGGCAAGAGTGTGGGACTTTATATGGATTAACACTCCCAAATTTTATGGCTCCAAAGTTGAGGAAGATCCTCAAGAGTTTATTGACGAGGTCTATAAGATACTTGCTATCATGGGAGTGACTCCGGTAGAGAAGGCAGAGTTAACCGCTTATCAATTCAAAAGGGTTGCTCAGATTTAGTTCAATCAATGGAAAGAGGCAAGGCCGAAAGGAGCGGGTCCCATAGAATGGAAAAGGTTCAAAAGTGCTTATGATATTGATGTATGAGCATGATTATTCTTATGGTTTCTATTGACAAACCATGATGTTTATGTATTTATGCTAGCTATCATATTTAGTACTTAATTGTACTAACGCATAATCTTGCCTACATTTATATCAAATATAGAGTCCGGCGACATAGATTCTCATACTCGTGGCTAGCTTCATTGTTGATCAAGGAAGTGAATATTTGGTGAGTCCTCATTGTGTTCTAGGATGTGATCACTGATTTCTCTTTTGTTCTTTCATTTGATGTGCTGGACTATTGTATGGGTTGCATCCCAAGATCGTTTATCTCTTATTTTAGATGGTTTGAGACAATGATGTTAGACTTCCGCTAGTTTTATGAAGACTTTGAATGTATTGAAATGTTTTAAATTTCCACACCATTTTCTATTACTTTATGTTATGATATGCTAAGTTGGCTTGTATGAGGCCTCTCGGGGTCTTGTACGCCTTGTTACATCTAGGTGGTACCCCTGGGTCGTGACATGCATGCATTATTTTGATGGAAAAAATTTAAGGAACATGACAGGTATGAAAATTTGGTGGGAAGACTGGGTAATTTTTCTCTACTAACCTTCAATTTATAATGTTATGTTTGTTTGTTTTATATTTTCAATCATTACTCTTCTTTACTCTTTAATACTAATTTTTATTTCAGTATATTGATGAAATTCTTAGCCTCATGTGGGAGAGGCATGTAAGATTACATGAGCACTATGATACACTTACTTTTAAAAAAAGGTACAATAGTGTTAGCGAGGATGCAACAACAACTGGTGGCAGAAGCTTAAAGCAATTACCTGATGACTTTGTTGGGATGACAATATGACTGACTACACTAGGAGTGTAAGACCATATCCTAGAGGCATGGATTGGATTTGGGAAAAAAAGGTTATTGTGGTCAAGAACATGAATAATAATAATTTTGTGACTCTTGAGGTCCTCTTACACGAGGGTCGCATGAATGTTTATGACTACAATATGATGGCTTATAAACATGACCATCACCCATGCACTAAGAACACCTTTGAAGAAGAAATCATATTAGTCGAGAACAACATAATTATGTTGATCACCCACAATAGAAGCATGCAGAGACTTAGATTCGTCCAAGGTGGTAACATCTTCTCAGGGAGATTTTGAGTGAGAGTGGAGAGATAGAGATGTAACGACTCGGAAAATGATAGGTTAAGCAAGAGCCTATGACTTTGTGTTGACTTTATAATGAGGTTCTATGAGGGTTTTTTTATGTAATTTCGTTTAATTGTGTTACATCCGACAATTTAAAATGAATATGAAGAAGCTTGAAATTGGAAGTAGTCACTTTTGGAAAAAGTTCAGAACCTGGAAATTTGGTCAAGTGTGGGAAATCAGTGAGTTTTT